>CAUYON010130463.1:0-17170 GCA_963573935.1 Arctocebus calabarensis | reverse complement strand
TCGGATGGGCATGGATTGAACATTGTACTTCTGTCTCAGCTCTTTGGAAAGAGGGGAAGACATAATCTTCTTGTGAATGTGGGAAGGTGCATTGAAATGTCTTTTGCGGTTCTTGCTTCGGTCCGAAGTCACAAAGGGATTGAACTTCATTTTGGCCGCTGCCTCTCCAGCGATGGCTGCAAAAAGGAAGAGCACCAATAGTGTTTTAATTGCTTTGTTGGGATAGGAGGAATATTTCATCAGGAACCGAGTAACATATGTATTATACGCATAGTCCTTAAGTTTCCTAGAGCTGTTAGCTAGTTAGGAACCTCAGAAATCATGTTTGTATCTCTTGCTCTATCCTTCCTCCACACCCATTCAAATCTGTTGGGGTGTTATCTTTTGAGTATCTCACCTATCACAATAATATCTTGTCTCCTTGACTCCTGCTTTGCCCTTTTAAATACATTTTACATCATTGCCATATGTGGTTATATTATTCCTTGGCTTAAAACCCATCTCTTCCTCTCCAGTTTCATTCTAGCATGACGTACTTCTGGAAGGAACCTGGCCTCTGTCTCTCTTTGGATTCCTCATTCATCACTGGGACCCTAACTTCACTAAATGCCAGGAAGTTCCTCTACTATGTGTTTTTGTTTGCTGACTTCTATATCCTTGAAAATATTTTTCCTCTTGCCACTACTATTTTTACATATAAAAGCTTACATACAAATTTTAAATGTATTTAATAAAAATATATATTACATATTAATATTTTAAAAGTGCATATTTAAGGGTGGCACCTGTGGCTCAAGGAGTAGGGCACCGGCCCCATATACCAGGGGTCATGGGTTCAAGCCTGGCCCTGGCCAAAACTGCAAAAAAAAAAAAAAAAAAAAATATATATATATATATGCAGGGCATCCCAGAAGTTGCCCCTAAAACTGCCATAAATAGGGAAAATGGGAAATTGTACTTTTACTTATAAAATATTCATTACAAAATTTTACAGAGAGGTGGCCAGCAGGTGGCCAACATGTAGAGAATGTTTTGTAATGAGTATTTTGTAAATAAAGGTACCCTTAGCTACAATTTTCCATTTTCCCTCTGCATGGCGACTTTGGGGACACCTAGTATTTTAAGTGTATATAAATATACCTATATATTTTTAGCTACATATATAAATAAAATATATTTTTATGTCTCATCTCCTGTAATTTGACTAACTTTTGTGTGTTCTTTAAGACTCAACTCCAGTGTTCGTTCTCTGATGAGTTTTTCCTGACTATTTAGGTTCCTCTCACCAGTCTGAATTAAATGCCTTTTATAGGTGCTTTCATAATATCCCCTGCCTACCTCTGTATTACAGAATTAATGGTATTGTTCTGGTTTGTTTGCTGTCTGGTTTCTCCATTAAAGTATGAACTACTTGAGAACCTATGAAGTGATTTTCATATTTACACTTCCAGCAGCGGGGACAGTGTCTAGCATGTGATATGTATTCATTTGTATACTTTGCTGAATGTGTGAATGCAAGTTATATTAGTGATATTTTGTTGTATATATCTGTATAAAGTTTTCGTAATTTATAAATCATATTGTCACAGTTTTTTTTTCCCTATAAAACTGCTGGTTCAAAAGGTCCAAAACTAAAGGGCAGAAGCTCAACTCTAGTTAATCTCACCGTTGATTCTGTGAGATAATGATGGATTTTCCTTCTTCCATCTCAGTATGGTAATTGCCAACTAGAATTTAGATTAACCACTGACACATCTCTTCAAGTCCTTGAAACTTGCACAAACTGTTCATTCGTTTAGGGCTTTTATTCTCTGTGGAGTTCACTCATGACTGGTTGCTAGGTAACCAGTGCTAGATGCGACATGTAATATGCACCAACTGATGTTGCTTTTTTATTATTATTAAACCAAATGGTTTCTCATTGTATTACCATGTCAGAGATATCTGTATGTAGGTGGCAGCTGATGTGCATAGTTTGACACTTCTACAAAGTCACCTTGTGTTACGCCTTTCAGGCATATTGAATTGTCTCTTTTGGCTGTCGAAACATAATGCTTTTCTTCTGTTTTCCTGTTGTTTTGGCTAGAATAGGAGAGAGTATTGTTTGGCTTGAGAGATGCTAATGATAATTTTATTAGAATAAGTCATCACTGATTTGGATGAACTGTATAATTTGAATGTTACTTTGAGGGTGATGGACATTAGGAGGTTGAGACTGAGATCATTATTAGGTTTAGTGCCTCTAATAGTGAAAGAGAATTGATGAGTAGCATTCTAATTATATTTGTCAATAAAATTAATTTGGGAGATGATAGAAATACCTGTGAAAATTGAAATAGCTCAGCCACAAGTCTGACTGAAAGAACAAAAAAATTGAAATAGCAATACAGAGACATTCTCACGTATTTATAGGACTAATGTTCTCAAAGAGAATTAGCATAATGTGTTGCTAACCTAGTAATGTAGAATGACAATATGTATTATTTTGAGAATGCAGAAATAATGTGTCCAGATTTTTTTAGTTAAACCCAGTTCTCTAGTTAAAAGTTAATTAGGCACAAAAAGACATTTTGCTTTGGTATCTTTGGTCAGTACGAGCTTATTTTTATTCATTAGTAGCATTCATCCACTCCTAGGTTACAGAGTACCCATTATTCCAACTACCCATTATGTACTTGGAATAAAGAAATAAGACACAATCTCTGTTCTCAAGGCGTTAACAGGTTTTATTTCATTTGAGAGGCACTTGAACAAGTTAAAATTTGTAACCTTTCAATCAGAATTATACACAATGTACATAATTTCATTGAATGTTTTCCCACATGGAATTATTTCCTTGAATAATGAGGTCATGATTTACTTGTTTTGGTTTTCATTCTAGCACAGTGGTGGCTGTCATTAACTGAGAAGGAGAATAACGGGCAGAAACAAGGGAATTAGGGAATGAATGTGGTCACTTAGGTGGTTTCAGTAGTTTCAGCAATTTTAAGCTGTTTAGTAAGTAATGGAAGAGTGAGATTTATACAGGGAGACATTTGCTAACGATTGCTGTATAGGTGGTGGTTAAAATCAGGTAAATGTTGATATCTCAAGGGTAGAGAGACAAGGAAAAGGGGAAATGGCCCTGAGTGGAGCCCACAGAGGATTGGTGTTTGAGTGACTTGTGATAGGCAGTGGAGAAAGTGAGTAATGAGTTACAAGAGAAACCAGTATAAATACCGAGGAGGAATCTTATATGAAAAAGGAATGCAACAAAAAGGGCATCAAAGATGCTAAGGGAGAGATTTCATAAAGGGATGGCAAGCCGTCCTGCACTAGGGCAGTCAGGTCAACTGCACAATCCAGGACTAGTCTGCAGGTGCCCCTGGGGGCTTAGCCTCCACGTGGCAGGTCGGTTTGAGTCTGAGTCCTGTGAGGACTTGAGGGATACATAGAGAGTGAAACTGTGGAGAGACAGTGAGTGTGGGCTACTGTGGCAGAGCTTAACGCTAAGGGCACGGAAGGGAAGAAGACTTTATCGCTGAGCTTCATGGTTCAAGAATGTGCTTTATTTTTCCTTAAGATTGGAAAGATGAGCATCTTTACAGGTTAAGGGGAGGAACTGAGGACTACGGGAGTAAAAGGGGATAATTGAAGGGGCAAGATTTTAGAAGGGATGGACCAAGAAATCAAACTGGTTGGAGTTTATAAAGTACTTTCCAGCCTGGCCTGGTTCTTACTCAGAATAATTCAGTGAGGATGGTTTGTTGTCATTATCCCTATTGAAAGGTTGGTGATGGAGCCTCATGAAGTTCTCATTAAGAAAATCTGATTTTTATGATGAAAAGTACTGCCCTTTCCTCCTCTCAAAAGAGGTGAATGAATTCTTTCATAAGTCTACACTTTTTCAAAATAGATAATTAGGAACTCTTCAAATGGAAGAAATAAACTTGCTCAAGCTTGCAAAAGAATGTAAAATTCCGGAAATTTAGAGAGAATTTGCATAAGTCATCATTCTTATCTTCCCCAGTCTCTGTGCTTAGACATGTTACACAGTGAGCCTCCATCTCATTGTGACTTTACTGTCCTCCTCATGGTTGTGTGTCATTGTGCTCCTAGGGGAAATTACACGATGGGCTGAGTTTTTAGTTTGGAAATGTGTAAAGCTCTTGGAACATGTTCCCGTGAATGTAAGTTTGTTGTAAATTAGTCTCTTTGCTAGCCTACTGATGGTATTTGTGGGATAAAGTTATAAAATGATATTTCGTTAGCAAGGGTCTTATGTTAGAGATTATTATTTTTATTTGTTACCTCACTTATAATGTAAAGTACAAAGAGGTGAGACTAGAGAAGACAACCTGTAGCCTACATTCCGCCTGTGATAACTTGGTAACTTGCATTTGTGTGGCCAGATTTTTTCCGTTGAAGATAATTTCTGTCTCCACAGTGTGTTCCTCCCCCTCCCTCCCGCTTCAGCGTGTGAAGTGCATGGCCTGACAGCATCTTATAAATCACATTAATATTTGCTCATATTTAATGTTTTGTTTTAATTACTAACATGTCATTGTTACACTTTCTCTCCCATTTTATTAGTCTGGTTCAGTGTGCTAATGCATTCTGAATTTGTAAGCAGCTGTGTACAGTGACCTTGATTTTAAAATCACTTAAAATGATGTAAGCATTTTCCTTCAGCTGGTATTATTACAAGATGCTTTTGTAAAATTCCCTTTCCTAATGCAGTCCGTTTGGTTAATATGCACATGTTTCTATTTAATCCTCTAAAGAATATGTTGTCACAAATTGTATATGAGACACACAACCTTTACAAGAAAACTTGCTAGTATCCGTGGTGGTGCGGTGCTCAGTGTTTTCTTTTGAAATTAGCACTCGTTTTGAAATTAGAAAATTGTGTGGGCATTCATGTGTCTATTGTGGTAAATATGAAACTAAATGTTAGGAAATGGTTTAGGAGATAGCGGCCTCCATCATTTGAGGGCTGGCGTGAAAGCCTCATTGACATGGTGCACACGCGCTGGGAGTTTGTTCCTTCTTTCCCGTAACCTGTTTCCAGTCTCTGGAACTGCTCATTTCCTTTTCTACACGCAGCACAAGCTTTTAGTTCAGTGATTATTGGGAAGGTTTTCCAGGTGCTGAGTAAGATATTAGCAAATTAGAATATGTTCTTTCCAGTATTTATCACGTTTGAATTATAATTTTTCCCCCGTCTGTGTAGAAGGTGTTTATGCCTTCTTAGAGGTGTGCTTGCCAAGAGTCAACATTTTGTTAGAATCAGCCCATTTTGTTAAGGAAAGTATAATAGATACTCGGATTATATGCAAAGGTCTAATACATCTGGTCCCTTGACTCAAGTTTTTATTTTCAAGGAGAAAGAGGACCAAAATTTATAAACACCCTGCGGGACCCCCCACTACCCACCACACACACTCCCAAGGCTGCAGGGGAGTACGTGGTGCAGCTTAGTCATGAGGGCAGCATGGAGGGAGGGAGAGAGGGAGTCCTAGGAGAGGAGCAGCTGCATATGGATCATGTTACAATTAACATCATTAGATGCTTTGGGTAAAAATATAATCATGACATACAAAATTTGTAAGAACAAAAGAAACAAATCCTACCTCCTTGATACAACCACTGTTAAGATTTTTTTTCTTTTTTGTTTTTTTTTGGGCTGCGTGGGCCAGGAATGGAACCTGGGCCTCCTGTAGGTCAGGCAAGAATCCGATCTGAACCAGGGGCAGACCTGCCAAGCTTTTATTATAATCTCTATGCATATTTTTGCATAATTACAATTATCTTTTACTTAGCAAGTCATAGCTATGTCATACAGGAGAAGGTTGATTTGTATGACTCTAGTTTAACTGTCTATGGAATATTCAGTCAAGGACAGATATATCTATTTTTACTTAACCATTCCCATTTGATTGGCTATTTAGACTTTTTTGGTTGACTAAGCCTGTGAATAAAAAGTGTAGAATGTGAGCAGTTGTGATATGATCAGGCACAGTAAACTGGGAAGCGGTGCTGATTTTCTGAAGAGGGATTGCAGTGTAGATGTTTTCCAGCAGATGGAGGTAAGAACAAAAGGCAGCAGCAAACTAGGTGGTCACAGCTTTGAGGATGCAGAGAGTTCATTAGTCTGAAGGTGCCACGTTGCCCTGGTGGGACAGGGGCACAATTCCTAACCTTTTTAGTGTGTCTAGAATCTGTATAGCTATCTGATCCAACCTTCCTTTATACTATTTTTTAAAATCACACACACGCATTAATATTCTGTGTGTGCATATAATAAATACATGCACGTATTTATATCTCTGGTATTTAGAAATGACACTAGCGTTTGTTATATGGGTAAAATAAAAAGTGGCAAGTGTATTTGTTTTCTATTGCAGCCATAACAAATCACCACAAAGTTAGTAGATTAAAACAGTGCTCATTTATTATCTCAGTTCGGTAGGTTTGAAATCTGACACAGGTCTCACCAGGCCAAAATCAAGGTGTCTGTAGGCCTTGTGTCCCTTACTGAGGCTCAAGGGAGGAATCTGCTTCCAAGCTTGTTTATCTTGCTGGACCAGTTTAGTACCTTGTGGTTGTAGGACGGGAGGTCTTCTTTTGGAGGTCTTCTTTTCATGCCTGCTGGGGGCTGGTCTTTGGTACCAAAGGCTGCCTGTGTTCCTTCTCATGCTTTCCGTGAGCTCCTAGAGGCCTCTCTGGTCCTTGCACAGAGGACCCATCTCAAGCTGTCCAGGGCTTCACTTACCTCTAACTTCTCCGGCTGCTACATAGCTCCACCTCGAGCCTCAGTAATTTTTCTGCTTCGGCCCATGGGATTAACTCGTATCATAGGGATTTCCAGGATACTCTCTTTATCTCAAGGTCCTTAACTTTAATTGCAAAGCCCCTTTGCCATAACCTTGATACTGGAATTTCAGGTTCTTGGTCTCAGTGATTTGAAGAATAAATCCGCGGACCACAGATCAGTGGTAAGACAATTTATTTACAGAAAAGAATACAAAAAACACTAAAGCTCCTGGTAGACAGAAAGAACTCAAGTGGGGAGAGAAAAAGCTCTCTCCATTTCTCTCCCCGTCTTTCCCCGTCTCCCCCTTTAGGCTTTTAGTCTCGGGTTCTTAGGTGCATGGGTTCCTTGGCCAGGAAACGAATGAACACAGTCCCTTTCGCCTGGGCAAGGTGAGTGAATGTATCAATGAACGAACACAGTTCCTTTTGCCGGGGCAGAATGGACAGAGTCCATTCATGGAATTGAGGCCTAGGAAATTCACATGAAATTGACCTAGGCACAGGAAATGGGGTTCCGTATTTATTAAGTGTAAAGTGAAGGAGACACCAAGGTGCAGGTGTCTCCTCGGCAGTTGTCCGGCCTTTTTGGCTATTGGAGCCTCCGGTCGGGGTTGGAGGCTCCCCCATCCCCCGGCCTATCATCCAGCCCGCTGGTTCCTCAGCTGGCTGCCGCCGCACCGACACCTCCAAGGTGGAGGCGGCAGGTCTGCCAGCTCCTCGGAGCTGGCCGGGGCGCCAAATGTCCTGTATCAACCTGATGTGTTCATAGGTTCCAGGGATTAGAGTACGGACATATTTGGAGGCCATAATTTTATCTTATTATAGCGAGGCTTTTTTTCTTTGGACATGGGAGTGAGCAGTGAAAAAAGGTTTTCAAATCATTTTTTATCAGTTTTACAAGTAATTCACCTCTCTTAATTTATAAAGAATACTAAAGTTTTCAGTTAATTTGCTTTGTTTGCTTAATATGTCTTCAAGTTAGAAAAAGGTTAAGAATGATTTTTTTTTTTTTTTTGAGACAGAGCCTCAAGCTGTCACCCTGGATAGAGTGCGGTGGCATCACAGCTCACAGCAACTTCCAACTCCTGGGCTCAAGCGAGTTTCCTGCCTCCGCCTCCCAAGTAGCTGGGACTACAGGCACCCGCCACAACACCTGGCCATTTTTTGGTTGCAGCTGGCATTGTTGTTTGGCGGGCCCAGGCTGGATTCGAACCCCCCAGCTCAGGTGTGCATGGCTGGCTCCTTAGCCCGTTGAGCCACAGGCGCTGAACAAGAATGATTTCTTAACAGAAATAGGAGGGCTGTCTGGAAGGTATTCAGCTGTGTAACATCAAAAAGAGAGACATGGCTGACTGGACACTTTCATTTAAATAAGTTACTGATTTTCTTTTTAATGATATGCAAAGAAGATAGAAAAACCTTTCCTATTTCATTAACTAACTACCTAGCAAAGGCAAATACGTGCCTTTGTCAATAGCAGACATTGTAATGAGGTTGTACATAGTGGCTGTGACTTAGGGCAGTATTTTGTGTGAGAGGTAATTGGTAATATATGCATACACCTTTTAGCATTCTGAGAGTTTGTTTTATTTATTGTTTATTGAACACATTAAGGGAACTCTTACTAGGTGCCTGGTGTAGTGTTAGGGTCTGTGGATATGTATTTATTTCTGCCTTATAAGGACTTAATATTTGTTAGAAAAAAGAGAATTTTAACTGAAGTGATTATAATAAACCGTTATGACGGAGGGCATACTGGAGATGCGTGAGTCTGTGGCAGCACACGGCATCGTGGCAATGACAAAGTTGCTTTGCATGACACCGTGCTCTTGCAGCTTGTCCCCTGAGAGCCCTGTGACTCTAAGGTTTCTGAGGCATTTTTGGATTGTCAATACTAGTAGTCTTCCTGGAAAGCAAATTTTATGATTTTTGATCTTTTTCTGCAGTTATTAAATTTCCTGTTCTTTACTCATTGGATTTTTTTTTGTGTGTGGAGACAGAGTCTCACTCTATCGCCCTCGGTAGAGAGCTGTGCAGTCACAGCTCACAGCAACCTCCAGCTCTTGGGCTCAAGTGATTCTCTTGCCTCAGCCTCCCAAGTAGCTGGGACTACAGGCGCCCGCCACAGCACCCGGCTAATTTTTGATGCAGTTCGGCTGGGGCCGGGTTTGAACCCGCAGCCCTTGGTATATGGGGTTGGCGCCCTACTCGCTGAGCCACAGGTGCCGCTCTGGATTTTTTTTTAAACCACTGATTGCCTTCTAGGTAAGTAGTAAGGAAAATTAGTTGTTTTATACTGTGTTGGTTATAAAGCACTAACGAAGTACAAAATGATAATAATGTTATGGGAAACAACCTTCTTAAAAAACCAGAGAAAGTTTTAATATCACATTGTTACTGTGACATATTAGCAGCTAAAAAGTACTTACTAAGTGCTATGCACTAGAACTTTCTGTGCTGATGGGAACGTTCTATATCTGTGCTGTTTAATCCAGAAGCCGAGAGCCACATATGGCTGTTGAGCGCTTGAAATGTGGTTCAGGTGACCGAAAAACTGAATTTCTATAACCAGTTATAACTAGTTGTTACCAAATTGGGTTGTGTAAATCCATAACACATTTGAAATACTCTTAAATAATTGTATATTTTTAAAAATCATAATACTGGGCCCTAGAGTTCCAATCTGGTAGCCCTGGAGAACTACTAGCGTTGTTATAAGAAAATGTGGCTACTGAGGTAGGTGAGGCTCCTACATCTGCTCTCATACATACTGGTGTGATTTTTGCCGCTTTCCACCTTCCCACAGACAAGCTGTGATACAAAAAAACATAGCCGGATCTTTCTTTAGTAAATTGATGGCACCGTGTCCTGTGGAGTCTTGTGAATCTAAATGTTTAGCCTAAGAACACCCCTTGGTGGTCCAGAACCAATTAACCTTTACTTACTCAGAGTAAAAATGAGACAAAGTATGATAAACTAGGCTGAGGAAAGACAGACCAGCAAGACTCAGCAAAAGTTTAATGCCCTCTCAATTGTTTCTAATTGCTACTTAGAAAGTAAAAGATAATAAAAGACGAACTAGCAAAGCTCACTTTGTTTTTTTTTTTTTTTTTTTTTGAGATCTCACATTGTGGTCCTTGGTAGAGTACCCTAGCGTCATAACACAGAGCAACCTCGAACTCTTGGGCTCAAGTGATCCTCTTGCCTGAGCCTCTGGGTAGCTGGTACTGCAGGCGCTCACCACAGTGTCCAGCTATTTGTTTCACAGACAGGGTTTCGCTTTTGCTCAGGTTGGTCATGAACGCCCAAGGTCAGGTAATCCACCCGTGTTGGCCTCCCAGAGTGGGAAAAGCCCACTTTTAATAGAGCTACCTTGGTTCTTGACTTACTGTAGACACGCAGTCTAAAAGTGGTTACTTGGACCAGCCATCAAATGTGCATGGCAGTGGATCTTCTGAGATTGAGGCCTGCCCCGATCACCGGTTTTAAGTCACCTCCTAAATGCTTTATAACTGTGGGCCCCAACCCCTAGGCTGAGGGCTGGTACTGCCTTTGGCCTATTGGGAACCTGTCTGCACAGCAGGAGGTGAGGAGCAGGGACAGGGAGTGAAGCTTGTCTCTACTTACAGCTACTCCCTTCACTCACAGCATCACCTGGGCGCTGCCTCCTGTCAGATCCGGCAGGGCATCAGGTTCTCCTGGGAGCACGAACCCGTTGTCAAATGCAGCGGATCTAGGTTGAGTGCTCTGTAGGACAATCTAATCCCCTCACACTCTACTCCCACCTCGTCATGGGAAAAATTGCCTCCATGAAACCCGATCCCCCTAGTGCCATAAAGGCTGAGGACCACCACTTTATAATATCTCATTATTCTCTCTTCATAGAGAAGTCAATAACTGAAATAGTCATTTTAATTTATTCATTTGTTTGTTGTTTTTGCCTAGTGTAAGCTCTATAAGCACAAGGAATCTGTACATCTTGTTTACCACTAACTCGTTACCTAAAACCATGGCTAGCATAAGGGGAGCTCAGTAAACACTCGGATGAATGGACAAGTGAATGATAGAGAACACTTCCAGTTGAAACATTTTATCATTAATTCATTTTTTAGGCTGCTAAATGGTGAGACCAAATGAGATGGTCATTTGGACAAAAAGCTGATGGATTTTCTGTCACTTTTAGAGGAAAATTCTGAGAAAGAAATACCTCTTGTAGACATCTTAGTGCTGTTTTTGTCTTTTGTTTTGAGACATGGCACTTTTCGTGGAATCAGGGACCAATCAGGGAGGTCTGAGAGATACTTTCTGTTCCTCTGCGGGACCTCAGAAGAGTAACACCCTACCCCTTTTCCTCCCCAGTGACTTAATCAGATGTTGAAGACTTGTATTTAAAAAAGAACAAAAACAAGGCCATTTATGGGCCTTTTGATTTATGAAATGAAGCCTTTAAACATTACAAGGTATCTTCAATGACTGTGTAAAACTAAAGGGATGTATAGGAAAGATCCGAAATGGGATTGCTGAACTGTGACTTTAAGTAACAATCCTCATTAGCCGTCCCATCATCCCCTCTCCTTACACCCAAACTTCCCAAACTCCCTGGTCCTCTACTGTTACTGGGGAGCAAATGTGAGGGGTGTAATCTTAGAAGGCCATAAACCTGTGATGGCCAGTCTCAGAAGCATTCCACACTCTGTAAATTATGTGTGGGGGAATGGGAAGGTGTTATCCATCATTTTAATGTATTAATTCTGCTGAGTGTTTGAACTTTATTTCCTCAGTTCTTCACATTTTCATTACTACTCTCCCAGGCATCCTTTCTTTATTGCAATCATTTGACTATCCTAGTCCCAAGCCAAAACCAAAACAGCCTCGTGTATTAGGTCCATCATATTCTCACAATACACACTAACAATGTAGAATGAAAGAATATAAAAAATTGACTCATGAAAACAGAGGGATTTGCTGGGGCCCTTAAATATGTATGGTGACAATAGCTGCATAGGGCTGTAGTTTGAATATATATCATGAGGCCGTATGTGTTTATATTATTTTTAAAATCAGTTTTGTTGAGGTATAATTTATATACAAAGAAATCCACCCATTTTGTACAATACAGTTTGATGGCTTTGGACAAATGTGAGGTACAGATATTTTGGGGGTGCACCTTTCAGTTCTCTTGCAGTTCATTGGACATCGGGCAAATGCAGGGTGGTATGTCCGTAGGCTCTTGAAGTTCATTGGATTGTCAAGGTTATAAATTAGAATATATAGGAAAATGTGGACCATGTCAGGAAAGATGAGGCGTAAAATCAAATAGCATTTGTTCTATTTGTAGTTTTTACCAGATATGAAAAGCTAGGTGGTCCTAATTTTTATGGTTGTGTAAGCCACTTGAAATCATACCATTTTTCCCAGTTATACAGAAATCTAGATCATTATACTGCATATTGTGTGATGGTAGTTTTCTGGGGAGGTTTTTTTTTTTTTTAAACAAAATTGAGTAAAATTCATGCTTGTGGAAAAATAATTTATATTCAACCAATTTAAAGCAGAATTTTATTGATCGGGTTCTCATTTGGAATAACTGCAGGAAAAATCACCTGGGCTAGTACAAGTTGGATACCATTTACTGGGGATTTAGCTGGAGGAAAAAACCTCATTTCAATTTCAGTGGTGACAGCTGTTGAGTGAATTTTCCTGTGATCTCCTTCTCAGCAGGAAATGATATATTGTTACTTTAGCTCCCTTAATTTCCTACCCACCCAACAAATCCAAACTGCAGGGATTGTGCTTTCTAAATGTTTGAGTGGCCTAGTTTATGTAGACAGAGCATTTTTTTTTTAACGTCCAAAGTGGGTAAAATTGTGATTGCAAAAATAGATATATGGGTAATGTACAGAACATTTGTTTCCTTTTCCTGAAATTGTTTTTCCATTTGTACCATGATTACACTTGGCTTTATATGAAAAGATTGTATTGGAACTTGATATACTTTTATAGAATGATGTAGAGGATTATAGTTCACTTTGAATGATGTATTAGCTTACTTTTTAATGGTCCAAATAAATATGTTTTCTTGATGCAGAGATCAGTTTTGATTACTTGTGATGCTTTCTTCACTGCTTTTTTATTTTATGCCAGTTGAAAAAATATGATAAACTATAGCCTGCCAGATACAAAGAAGTAAATAGTGTTAACCTCTTTAGGTTTGAGAGTACAGGGAAATGCTCGACAAAGAAAGGAAATATATTTTATATGTTATTGTTTTATGAACCTCAGAATTTCTATGTGGTAGTGGGGAGAGAGGGCAGAACGGCCCTCCATGAGGACGGGGGAAGATTTCTTTCTGCTGTGGCTTAGGGTCCTGCTGTCATACACATTCACACAGGCCCGAAGGCTTCTTGGCTGTGATAGAGGAATGGACAGGTGCAGGTAGGTGTCCGAATAGCCCCAAAGATTCCCAAATAGAAATGTGTCACAGCTTTATTTGTCCCCAAGGAAACAATTCATGTTACCTCCAAACAAATCGGAATTTAAGATTGCTTCACTAGTAGTAGTAGAGGCAAACTATGGCCTACATGTAAAAATTTGATTCCAAAGTAGAATGTGAAAACTAGCACATTTATAGTAGACTTAAGGCACTTCCTTTAATGTGCCCAATTGCAGCTTATATTCTGCTTATCAGTGGTAGAGGTTGATCTTAATTTGGCAAATAGAAATCAGGGTAGGACAGTTGCCTATTCTACAGTCATACCCTCCAGGAATCAAGAGTCTTGTGTCTCTGTGTCTCCACTGTACAACCGTGCTGTCCAGTAGATCATAACGAGAACAATAAATGTGAGCCACGTGTGTAATTTAAAAATTAAGTGATTAATTTTAATAACATGCCTATTTCACTCATATTCAAAATATTTTAACATGCAAGTGATGAAAAATGATTAGTGAAATACGGGGTGTCCAGAAAGTTTGTGTGCCATTTAAAATAGTGTGCAGTTGCACACAAACTTTATGAACACCCTGTATTTTACATTTTTTTTTGGTACTAAGTCTTTGAAATCCGTTGTATACTTTATACTTATTGAACCTCTCAGTTCAGGCCTAGCTACACGTCAAGAACTCAATAGTCACATTTGGCTAGTGGATACCATATTGAACAGTGCTGCTCTGCAAAATCGAAATCCCTTTAAATCTCCAGTGTTTAATGTTGGATTTTTGTACTTGGGAAACTTTCAAAAGGTGTAAGTATCGTCTATGATGATAAATTCGAAAAACCTTCCAGATATGAGGTTATTCCAGGGCATCGAAATTCACCACTACAAGGTTAAATATTTTATGTGAGAGTATAAAAAGAAGGTAAGAAAGAAATTATTTTTTTTCTAGTATTCACAGGAAGAAATTGGTGAATGTTAAGAATAGGGAAAAATCATATCCAAACTGTGTAAGTCTAGTGAACTTGGGCCTAGATGACGGTATGACAATTTTAGTGAGGAATGCTGCAGTAGACATTTCAATTGTCTTCACAGTAACCCTCAGAGGGCGGTACTTTTGTGATCTTTTTTATAATGCCTGATTTACCAATGATTAAACTGAAAGCAATTACCAGAGTTGCAAAGTCACAAGTTAGTGGGGGATGCAACTTGTGACTATTGATTCTGAAACCTTCCTCTTAATCACTCTTTTCTGCTTATTTCCTCGTTCTTCTATGACCCCATGGTTGCCTTTGGCAAAATGAAATTGGAAAAATTATGCAAATGAAGAGGCGTTGCAATTAAACTAAACTGTTGAAACTATTCCACTACTTCCTGTTTACTCCCTTAAGTTTTCATGTGATTGTCTGAAAAGGTGGAGAAGATCCCACCTGGAAAAGCTGACTCTTGCCCTCTCATATTGTCAGTTATTCCCTGTGGCCTTTCTGTCACCTGTAGTGGGGCTCATGAACGCCACTGTTGGAGCTGAGGTGTGATGATCGTCTTCAGCTAAGGATCAGTGCCACAGCATGAAGAGATTATTTTTTTTTTCTTAACCAGCTAATCTTGCCTTAAGATCCACAAGTCTGCTTTCATGTGATTTCTGCTTTTTGTTTTCAACTCTCAGTTTCAACACTCAAAAACAATTCCCTGCAGAGCACCTAAGTGCTCTTATTGATATTCATGGTGCATTGAACACGACTTGAATTTCTGTTGTTGCCACAAAGTCCAGAAGTGGGGCTGCCTTGCACTTAAATTTACAGATCTGTTGTGTACAGATGTATCTGTTTTAGGTTTATCTTTTTACATACCCCCGGCATTTTTACTCTGTGCGTTAAATGTTTGTGTGATAGTGTTTGGGGAAACTGTGGCTCACTGTGCGTGTGATCGATTATGCCTTCTCTCTTGGTCATTCCCCAATATTGAACTGATTTAATTGAATTGAAAGTAGTCACATTTAGATTTGGTTACATAAATATGTGCTTGGATATTTTGAAAGTCTTACCTTCTTCCAGCTTATAAATTATTAAAACTCTGTTAGCCTTACAATTAACTTTTTACTGTGATTTCAAGCTGTATTGGAAAACTAGCTGTGCTTACCTCTTACTGTTTAACAAACAGAATAACATGAGAGGCAGAGGTTCTTCAGATGTGACTGAGTTTTAATTAAGTTGTATATAAGTTTATTGAACAAATGCTACAGCTAAAAACACACTTTTATATATCTTGTGTATCATTAGTTCTCTTCTAGTAGATTAGATAATTTCGGACCATCATGAAATTACTTCTAAGCAAAGTTTTTTATATACAATTGCTAAATTCTGTTTTCTTAGTAAATATCATGCATTTGGTTAGGTTTTTTTGTTTTGTTTTGTTTTGTTTTTTTGCAGTTTTTGGCCTGGTATATGGGGCTGGCACCCTACTCTTGAGCCACAGGCGCTGCCCCGTATAGTTAGGTTTTGAAAAACTTGACAAAAGCCTCAAATTTGTATTAAAATAGAGACACAGCACTGTGTCATTACGAAAGGAAACAGGATTTTAAGTCTGTTGATTTTACTGGTCTTTGTTTAGACCCATTTCAGGACCTACCTAATTGCAGTTCTTCGCCCCTCTTGCCTTTGCTTACCTTTTTGTCTAATCTAACCTCATCCTCAAACTGTGATTTAGAAATTTCCTTGCTGTTGCTTGTCTCTTTCATCTGATAGGTACTAACTCTTCAGATCCTGAGAAAAATAACACTTTTGTCTTCTAAAATGCCATCTCCTTATCACATGCTCCCTTAAAACCCCTTCATCAATGAAGGGGCAACAGCCTTCATTATTTTAAATCACATATTGTTATGAACCTGGTTAAAACTTCACAATGTTTTAATGTACACAGAATGGTTAATTTACAAATGGCAAATATACTAAAAAAACAGGCTTCTGGTGTTTTTGTGAGCAGCTGTTTTCTGACTCCATTCTCTAATTCCTCTACTTTACTCCCAGTCCCTCATTCCCACCACTTGTCATCTTGCCTTCGTCCCAGGGATCTTGTGACCCACTGAAAGGTTCTTTTGGTCTGCTGTATCAAAAACGTGGCATTTGTGGCATATCTCACTTTCCTGTTCTGTGAAAAGTTAGGAGTAGAAAAGCTTTTATGTGTATTGAGTCTCCCTTGTTAAAAAAATGTATGTTGGTGAGAGTGAGTGTTTCTCAAAATAAAACCGTGATTATTTTAAATGGCCAGAAGACAGGATTTTTGCTGGATTTCACACACATACACATACACACACACACACACACACACACACATATCTCGAACCAATTAAAAATGGTTTGTGCTGTTAATAATCAAGAAGTGTTCATACATAAAATTGACCATTTATTTATTTATTTTTACATATACAAGTGTTTATTAGGTTTCCACTTTTTGCCTTCACAGAATTAAAAAGCCTTAACATTTAATAACAATAACAGTGTTTAAGATAAGGACTAGAAACAAAAACCTCAAAAAGAATGAATGAAGATAAATACATTCAGAAAAAAAATCAGACGATTACTGCATCGAAATGTTAAACAATATTAATAATAATGAATCAAAGAAAGTAACATTCACATTGTCAAATAAGAGTATGTCTATTATAGAATGTTTTAACTCTGAGGTTCAGTATGGACTCATCAATTAACTTCTTATTTTTTTTTTCCCAAAGTCTCAAAAAATAGACAACTGAATTTATAAATAAAAGTAAAAGATAATTTCAAAAAACAGATCATGCCAAATCTTATAGACAATAGAAAAAGAAGAAATGTTTCAGTCCTTCTACTTAATCTGGATATACCTGATTGACCTCTTATTTAAATCAAGCAAATAAAAATATAGTTTGATAATTCCTTAATGTAGCAGCTGCGTTCATTTGGAAGTAG
>CAUYON010130462.1:0-17132 GCA_963573935.1 Arctocebus calabarensis | reverse complement strand
TTGAGGCGCTGTCTCAAAAAAAAAAAAAAAAAAAAAAAGAATTCACTTTAGATGAGTTGGTGATAATATGCATGGAATATAATCTGTCTTATGGGGGTAAAGGCATCTTGTTAAATGGAGTGAATATAGAGCTTGGAGTTGCAGGAAGTACACTGCTATTTACTAGATCTGTAATCATGAAAAAGTGATTTAACTTTTGTGACCTTTATGTTTTGCACCTGTAAAACAGGGTTGATTAATACATACTCACAGGGTTGTGAAAATTGCTTTGCGGAAAATAAAAGGGCTTGTGTGTCATCCTTAATTGAAGAAAGCAGAATGAATAAAAATGAAATGGTAAAGTGCAAAGGTATTGGTTTTTAAATGTTAATTTTATAAGCTACCTTACTAATGTTTCTTTCCTAAAAGTTATTCAGCTAATTCTCTTGGGTTTTGGGGATATATGTATAATTATATTATCTGAAAAAATTAGTCCTTTTTTAAAAATTCCTTTCTACTTTTTATGTTTTTTTAATATATTTTTTCTTCTTTAATTGCATTGGCTAGTATGGAGAGTGTTTTTTCTTTTTCTTTCAAAATATTACAGGGTTTTAATATTTGAAATGTTTCTAGTTACATGGATTGCTTTTGTGATGTTTGAGTTAGGGCTATAAGTGTACCCATCACTGAAATAGTCTTAATTATTCCCATTAGGTAGGTTTTCATCCATTTCCCATCCACCCTCCTCTCACTGGGGTTTTTATTAAAAATGATTTTTTTCAGTTAGTATTACTTTATTCCTCTTTTAAATTAGGAACTTAATGCTGAATTTTAACATCAGTGCTTTTTTTTTGACATTTAGGGAGACGAGCATACAGTTTTCCCCCATTTTTCAACCCAATGTGATAAACTATATTAGACTTCTTAATATCAAGGAACTTATACGTTCTGTTAAAAAACTTCCCTTCATAGTAATATAATATCACTACTTAGTTATGAAAAGAAAGTTTTAAAATTTCTGTGACGTATAATATAGTAGTCATTTAATGTGTTATCTTGGTTCTCTGTGCTAATGTATTTTTTAAGATTTTTGCATTGGTTTTCATGACAGTGATTTCGTGTTTTGTTTAACTGTGTTGTGTTTGTCGTGGACCAAATCGTGTCCCATCCAGTAACCATAAGTTGAAGCCCTAATCCCCAGTGTAAGTGTATTTGGAGTGAGGCCTTTAGGAAGGTAGTTAAGGTTAAAAAAAGGTTATAAGGGTGGGGCCCTGATCCAGAAGAACTAGTGTACATATTAAAAGGGGAAGAGATGCCATAGAGCTCTCTTTCTCCTCAGAGAAGAAGCCGCATGGAACATAATGAGAAGGTGGCATCTATAGGCCAGGAAGAGAGGCCCTACTGGAAACCAACTCTAATGGCATCTAGATCTTGGACTTCTAGTTCCCAAAATGAGGGGAAAATAAATTTCTCTTGTATAAGTGATCTAGTTTGTGCTATTTGGTTACTACAATGTTACACTTATTTGTAAAAGTACTTAGACTATTTCTCTATGTTCTGGAACAAATAATATTTATTGTTTCTTGAAGAAATAGGTAAAATTTATCTGTAAAACATTTGGGGCCTGGTTAGTGTGTTTGTTAGTTACCTGTGTTAACTTTATCTGCTGTGGTACTTTGGTCTCTTCAGATTTTCAGTATTTTCTGGATTTAGTTTCGAGGATTTATTTTGTCCTAAAAAATATCTGGTTTATTTAGGTTTCCAGATCCGTTAGAATAAGGTTGAGCAGAGTTGTCTTTTTCTATTCACATTCTTATTTTGACTGCTGTTTTATTCCCCTTGATTATTGGTGTAGCAGTTGATTATTTTAATAACTCTTGGGTTTTTTACTACTACAATTTTTCTGTTTTCTTATTAATTACTAATGTCACCTCTACCCATTCTTTGTTTTTCTTGGTTTTTCTATTCCTTTTTTAAATTTTGAGCTGCATACCTACTTTAAGGATTTTAATTCTTTTTGCTTAGAACTGTGCATGCTTACAGCTGTGCATTTTCCTCTAAGCACTGCTGTAGTTGGGTCCCATAGGTTCTAATACAAAATGTTTGCATTTTGATTTTAATTTTTTCTTGGCATAAAAGTTGTTGAAAAGAAGGTTTTAAATTTCTTTTGCCCTGTGATCAGAGAATGTAATCTGTGCGGTTTCTACTTCTTGGAATTTTAATTCTTTTTAAAATGGCCACTATGTGGTAAAGTTTTGTAAATAGTGACTTTGAAAGTTGTATCTCTATTTTCAAACTATCAAATTCAACATCTCTCAGATCTTCTGATGAATTGATATTAAGATTCTTGTACTCCTTGTTTTTGATCCCTTTGACTTAAAATGGCCAGAAGCTTAAAGAGCCACAATTATTCATTATTATATTAACAGCTCTAGGCACGATCTTGAAGGTATAGATTCCACCTTGCATTTATTAAGGAGATAGTTTAATCTTCCATAGAATGCTAGAAGTATGTAGGAATTGACAGAATGCAGAGAGTATTTTGAGCTTGGATAGGATGCACCCCCTAAATAGCAGGGGGTGCATCTTGAAGAACCAGTAGGAGTTAGGAGGTGGAGCGTCTAATGGGGTGCTCTGGCCTGGGGGTGGGAGAACATGAGCAAAGTTGGGCGGAGGGGGCGTTTGGCACTCGGGGGGAAGATTTACACCCTCCTCCTAAGTCCCCGCTCTGTCTGGCGGCTGTAGCATTTGAAGCAGGGAGTGAGTCCATTCAAGTGATTCTGCATAAGCATCTTTGTTGGGGCCATCCTAGCCCTGTCACCAGACTACCTTGCAGCGATAGATAGCACATGATAATTTGCTCTTCAGGCTGGTGTGCTCTCAGCTATGCTCTTTCTACCTGAGAGCTGAAATTGGCACGCACCTCAATTTGATAGCATTAGCTTAGTATTTGAACATTAATCAGGGGGACGGAGGCATTTCAACTGAAGAATTACAATGTCCGATATGTACTTGCTATATGGAGTTGTTTTGTCAGATGACCCCAGTAAATTACCAAATATTTAACACCGATGATAAATCAAATGATGTGTGGTCTTTCTGTAGGAAGTGAAGGTATTTAAATAATTAAGCAGTTCTTTCTTGAGCCTCTTTAGATGATGATTTTTTTTTAGACTTCAAATCAGTTTTCCTCATCCAGCTTCCATATAACATATAGTTATTTCAAATCAGCTTTACTTACTGAGCTTTTTCTAGTAATGGAGCTTTGTCAGCAAAAACCGTGCATACCAGCAAATGGTGAATGATGGGCTCGTGTCAGAAAGGAGCTTGAGAGGTGCTTTCTGTTGCTAGATGGATGAGCCTGGAGCCAGAGCTTGAAGCTCTCTGAGTATAATAGCTTCAGAGAAGAGGTAAGCCTGAAATAGGGGTGAGTGCTCCATCACTCAAAACCTGGTATCTCACACACCCAAGCCAAATGCTACATGTGCTATCGAAATCATGGTTTCACGTTTGGGACGTGTGGGAGATGTGTGAGGTTATTTAATATGATCTCAGTCGTGGTTTTTTCTTCCTACAACTCACACCCGTTTTCTTACAGCTGGAACCCGGTGTTCAGGGCAGGCGGGTAGGAAGTTACAACAGGTAGGCTTATGCAGCTGTGGCCACAAGTGTCTGTGAATGGTCGAAGCTCTGCTGGGTGGGGCAAGCTCTTGGAAAAACAGACTGTTAGCCGGGCAGTGAGTGCTCAGCGTAGGCACTGAGGACAGAGCATCCTGAGTGGATTGATAGAGTTGGGGCATGGGGCGCTCTGAGGGGTTAAGCCAACTTCTGCTGTTTTTGAAATTGTGGTTTGAACTGAAGACTTGTGCTGACATTAGTACAAACTGTCTTCTCTGTTGGCAGCACGTGGTGGGTCAGCTCACGTATCACTTGGTCTGAAGCCACTCTGGACCTTGAGCATTCCACAGGGCTATTGAAGGAGAAAAGTGACTTATGGTATAAAATGGGGAAACTTGCATTTGGGAGGCTGGGGATGCTAACCTGTGTATTTTATTGCTGAATTGTGTGTCTCCGTGGAGGTTCTTAGAGGCTATTCAACAGAGCCGATGCTGTCAGCTAAAAGGCTTTTAGGACTTCATAATCATGGCTCAGTATCTTTTCCTTAAGAAAAAATAAAAAAAGAACTTTTCCTTTCCTTTTTCCACCTTTTTGAAATCGTTAGCCTTCATGTGAACTGAAAGGGACTTCAAAACATTGGAAGAAAATAGTCTGAAAGCTCATAGTGTGCTTGGCTCCGGGTGGGTATGAAGACTCGATAAAGAGGTATCTTTTGCACTGACAGGTGTTTGTGTGCCAGTGTGGTGAAGGCTTTTGATGACAAAGCCACTTAGTTTTCTATAGCTTACCCTTACCTTTGTGCAGAGGAGTTAAGAAAACTCTAATAAAGAAACTAAATAATGGGGATAAAAAGTTAGCATTGTTATTTTCTCCTTTATTTCCTCTCTCCTGCCCGTTGGATTTTCGGACTCATTTGCCAGGTATTCAGTAAGCAAGTGGCAGGGATGAGGTGGTGAGTACCTTAACTCTGTCCCTTTGGCCCTGGAATAGGCTGTCTAGAGTCAGTAGCAACATCCTTCTTGAAGCCAAAGGAAAATGTAGATGGGCCGTGGGACTGTGGATGAGGGTGTGTGCAGAAAGGTGGGGTGCCCAGTGGAGGTGGGGAAATGCCAACCTCCTTGTGTCTTGGAAGAGTAGTTGCTTACGATCCCCTCCACGGACAGGCCTGGAGCCCTCTTCGCCCTCAGTACACAGTTTTCTTTCCACTTGGGGGAACCAACCGAAACTGGCAAACTATGATCATTGTCACTCAGTCCTCACATGAGTCCCTCTAAGATCTGCACACCTTTCCCAGAAAGATAAATTGCATAGGTTACAGCCACAGAGGCATGGAATTCTTACTTGTTATTTAATGTGGCTCTCAAGAAACAGAGCGGGCCCTGCTTGCTCAACTACCTCGACCACGGGGTAAAGAGATTGAGGACGTCTCATTTTGCAGCGGTCATCCTATTGGACTTTCAGGAGTGGGGTGGGGTGGGGCAGAGATAGAAGAACTTCACCTGTAGAGGACTGAAATAAAATTGAATGTTGCTAAATTTTTCCAAGAAAAATTAAAGGGGTAGTTGAGAAACTCTTGAAATGGTCTCTGTGACTTGACACCCAGAAATGTCCATCTTATCATTTTTCATATGAAGAACAAAATTGGGCCAAGACCAGATTTTGCTAATAAGCCCCCCCAAGTTGCTCCTGTGGCTGTTTGTGAAAGTTACTCGTTTGGATTCCAGGCTGTTTATTTGGGGTTCTCAATGCATTAAGACTTGTGTGAAAGGAAGCTAGGCTGTCTGCAGCCCACACTTTTTAATGACTGATTGGTATGGTTGTACAAGTGTCATGCCAGAGTTTGAGGGGCTCTCACTGTTACATTTCAGAGGGGGAAGCTTAGTCTCCTAGTCTACATTCTTGGCGTCTCTCACCTAGGCTTGTTATCACCAATAAGGGTTAGGGTTTGCTGTGTGTTAGAGGGGGTGTGAGTGCTAGAGCTCTTCTGCTGAAAATGGCCCTTGTGGGGAAAACAAGGAGTGTTGGATTAAAGAGAAATGCTACAAACTTGTCTGGCTATGGTAGTATAATAGAACTCCATAGATGAATGTAATAAGTGGTAAGAGTAATGGCAGCATTTATTAGCCTTTTCTATGTGCCAGGTGCTGGTGATAAATAGTTCATATGTGTTCTTATTTAACTTTCACAACAACTCAATGGGATATTAATAGAAATAGTAATGATGGTGGTATTAGTGAGTAATAGTAATTATAGCAATTACTGTGCTTGTTTTATACGGACTATCTCATTTGTGACTGAGAATAATCCTATAAACAAGACATTATGTATTTTTTTTTCCCACTTTCTAGATGAAAAAAAGCTGAGGCTCAGAGATGTTATAGAACTTGCCCAGCAAGCTGGAGTGTGAGTCAGGGGTCTGATTTCAAAGATTGCACATATATTAACCTTCTCATCATATATGTGTGTTACTAGCTAAACAGAGGCACTCCCTAATGGGCACTTAATAAATATTAGACTGTGATGATGAAACGAGAAGTATTTTAGCCAAGAAGATGTGTGTGTACACATGACGTCCACACACACAGTCAACTTCTGATTTTCTTCTACTTGGGAGAATAACTGGCTAACTGTTAATTCTAGAATTTTGTCTTCTTTTTTTATCTAATACATCGTCACCTTTGCCTACCTATTGGGGTCAGGGATAGAAACTCATTTAATGTAATTCTAAGCAGACTATCTTTGGGAAGATTATAATAATCACATGGTTATAGAATGTTATAACTGGAAGGATGAAAGTCCATCATTTCATTTTAGAGAGGAGACTCAGGCCCTCCATAGAGGTATTAGTTGGCCCAAGGCCTCTGATTGGTTGGTGTGGGGATTAGAATTAGACTTTAGGACATTGGCCACCTGAACCAATTCCCTTCCCTTAATAGGACCCTACCTGTCAATGGAATAGACTCTGAAGCCAAAAATAACTTGTGTTCTTATTGTCTATTTTGAAGTATGGGTATTGCTAATTCTCCTTGTCTGGTGTAGCTAATGTAAAGTTGACTGTCATGGTATTTTTAGATTTTTGTGGGTTCAGGTCCCGTGGGTTATAGAAGCATCCTGGCCTATTTGATTCCTTGCATTGGAGTACAAGATCCTTTTTCCTGTAATACAGACAATATTTTTGTTGGCCTAATGGACCAAAACAGTTAAGGAATTAAACTGATCTCTAGTCCTACCTACCCTCTATCACCAGGAGGGAAGGAGAGAGGAAAACTTATTAATAGAAATGCATTTTCTTTGAACTTTGAATTTATTTTTAAAAAGAATATTCTTTCCTAACTTGGAAGAATTATTATTTGGTCCCAGGCATTTTATTGTGTAGCTTCGTGTCATTATTGCATTGAGTGTGTTGCTATAGCTCCCACCAACTGTTTTAAGATGTTTTGAAACTGTGCTTTATATTATAAGGAAAGTATTTGTCACTTGGACTCTCAGAATTGAATTTGCCTGAATTAATTATGATTTCCACTCCATCCCCCTGGGCAGTATTGTGGGGGAGAGGTAATCCTTTCTGATGTCACATAGAAAATCAATTCTGGCCCTCGGCAGTGGCTAGTTGCTGGAGTGGGGGAACTTGTCACCCACTGTATGGTCTTTACTTCCCATTTTTCTTGGCCCTTTGTTATGTATTCCTTTCTCTGGGCTGGTTTAAGGAGCTGCCAGAGCCAGGGAGCAGTGCTTGGAGTGATGGACAAGGATACTCTCCCATAAAGAAAATCACAAGGGCCCCAAGTTGGGTAATAAAAGGCCTCGTCAGTGGCTTTTTTGTGTGTAGTTGGCGTTGTTTATAGAGTGTTTTCCACTGAGAAACAGACACTCTTTCTTTGGCCTAAGGGGGGAAGACGAGTTGAATGGCACTTGGTCAGACATAGGGACTTGGTCTTGACTGGTTGTGCTGTCTTTTCTGCCGTCTCCCCTCTATCCCTTAGCATATGTTTTTTCTTCTTAATTTCAAGACGTAAAACTCCTGCACCTTATTAAAACTCCCTATACAAACTCGAGGCAGAAACAATTGATAAATATTTGTACCAGATATAACACGGGTTGATAGCTACTACAAAAAATAACCACCAGCACCTTATTGTGATCCATGAAAAAGGCTACTACCAAGTTTTAAATGTCTTGGGCCCATGACCTTGAGATAGAGCTGAGCAGAATAGCAGGACACGGAACCCGCAGACGTAGATGTTAGTCTGGACACATGCAAAGAAAGGGCTGAAACCTCCCAACTCTCAGGAGAGCCTGCAAGTATTTTCTCCCTTTGCATGTGACCATTGCAGCCAACTGACCCTTTTGCTGAAAGTTTAATAGGGGATAAATTCACATGTGAATTCATAATCCCCTTATCTTTACTAAGAGCATTCCATAAGAAGCCTGCAACAAAGAGAATCTTAGATCTTATGGTTTGGCTCTGACCCCACCTCTTGGCCTCCTCCCTAACCTCTACACCTCCAGGTTTGACGCTTTAGGCATCTGCCCTTGGTGGAGTCGCTGCCTGCCTGCAGTAGGTTAAATGACATTTTAAATAAATAGATTTGCGTGTCCTGCCAGCCGTCACATTGAACATTTAAGGAATTGGGCATATGTGAACGGGAGAATATATTTGGGCTTATGAGAAGAGAAAACAAGGACTTGTTCTCCGGTAGTATTATTAATTTTGAGTCTTATTCTCTTTTATGTAGTGTGACATTGCGTATAAATCTACAAGCAAAGTCACAGTCAAGTCACAGTTTAGGATTTGAAGATTTATTGTTAAAATTTGCTTTTCCCCAAATGCTTTTATTACTTTCTCTTCTCTTCCTTGCCCCACGGTGTGGGTTACAGTTAATGTTATCTACATATGTCTATAAATACCGAAAATATTTTTGATACAATGTGCATTTAATCAACTTTTTGTTACTCTTACGCCGTTTGTGTGGAGGAAAATTGTTTCTGTCTTAATGTTCTATTGAAGTGCCTTTGGAGTGATGATATCATAATCACTTTAATACATTTAAAAGCTTCAAGGCTTAGCATTTATTGAACAAGGCTCATTGAAGGAATATAACGGATGTCTTGAGGCTTTCCGCTGCTGTAAAAAGGACAGTATTGTTCATGGCCTCGGTAAAAGAAAATCTGAATTTTTATTTTACTTTGTAACGCATTGCAATTATATTTCAAAAGCTCTTCAAGCGCAACTAACAAAGGGGCTGTTTTTATGAATTGTTATAATTGCAGATCTCAGGGCTGACTGCTGTGAGTTTAACATTAATAATGGACAGCAATTTAAAACTTTATCACCAAAACCCAACTGCCGAGATCCTGGAAGATGGCTTTCCCTTCTCACTTGGATGTCCTTGGAGAACAAGTTTTCCCGAGCTGGGGAGAAACCGGAGCTCTCCCAAGTCTTATACCTTTTAGATCTCCATGAAGAGGCCTGGGAAGTGAAGAGGGAACCATGGAGGGTTGGGATTGGAGTGTGTTGACACTGTGTGTCTGATTCGTGACATCAGAATGGGAAGATGGCAAGCCAGGGGAGCCCCCAACAGTCCTTTGGGGTTGAAGCTTCTCCTCTCAGTCCCAGGAGTGACACACAGCTGGGCTGGCATGTTCTGAAGATGTCCCTCTGATTAGCACAAGGGTTAAGCTGGGACTGCTGGAGATATAATGGAAAATACCCAGTCATTCTCATGGTTAAGATGGTTAAGTCATGTCCTTGAAATCTGGAACCTTGGCCTCGTCATCTCTGCTGTTGGGTAACTTCTAACTGCTGGCCTTGGAATCACATGTGTGCTGCAACACCCCCATCCCTGGGAGCAGCGCTGCTCTTGGAAGGTATTTCAAGCAAGGTTTCTTTATACCACTCACTTGCTCAAAACTTAACTTGTTTAGAGCATGTAACACCCACTCGAAAGTTTCCTTAAAGGAAAGCAGGCATTTTAGAGTTCACTTGTTAAGAGGTGGGGCTGCTGAGTTCTATTTAATGATGAATCCACATTTCTCTCCACATTTTGGTACAAAGTATAGTGCTCCGGACAGGTGAATTTGCTTAAAATGATGGCTTTGGTTTAGTAGCCTGAAAATGGTAGTCTTTTACTTCTTGTCTTTCCAAATGGAGAGAGATGGTGGGTGCTTTTTCTGGTAGCCAACCCTTTCTAATTGGGGTAGTAGGGGCTAGTTGGAGACCAGAGATGTGATTAGGGTGAGGTTGTTTTGCTAGATGTTGTTAAAAACATCTTTCTTTTTTTTTTGAGACAAAGTCTCACTATGTTACCCTCTGTAAAGTACAGCGGTGTCACAGCTCACAGCAACCTCCAACTCTTGGGCTTACGCAATTCTCTTGCTTTAGCCTCCCAAGTAGCTAGGAGGTGATTCTCCTAGATTCTCTAGATTCTCCTAGATTCTCTAGGAGGTGATTCTCCTAGATTCTCTTGCCTTAGCCTCCCAAGTACAGGTGCCCACCACAACGTCTGGCTACTTTTTGTTGCAGTTGTCATTGTTGTTTAGCAGGCCCGGGCTGGGCGTGAACCCACCAGCCTTGGTGTATGTGGCTGGCGCCCTACTCACTGAGCTACAGGTGCTGAGCCTAAAAATAACTTCTTAAAGACATAATATTTGTCCATTCACCTGTCTACTTCTCCGTTGGTTAGAATTAGGTTCAGTTGCATAGGATAGTTGGTTCTAGTGATTAGCAGCTCAAACGGTACTCATATTTCTTTCTTTTTCAAGTAAAGGAAGTATAGGGGCTGGTAGTCTAGGGCTGATATAGTGGCTTCATGGTATCACCAGGGACCTGGGTTCCTTTGGCTATCTCTAGAGTATGACATCTTCAACTGAGCTTCGTGGTCCAGAATGGCAGCTGGCAGACCAGCCATCAAGTCCACATTCCAGGCTTGTAGCAGGAAAAATGTCAAAGAAGGATACCCCCCTACCCCTTTTTAAAATACAGACAGGGTCTTCCTTTCTTGCCCAAGCTGGAATTGGACTCTTGCTTTAGCCTCCGAGTAGCTAGGTATGTGCCACCAGGTCCAGCTAATTTTTAAATTTTTTGTAGAGCTAGTCTTACTACATTGTCCAGGCTGATCTCAAACTCCTGGTCTCAAGCGATCTCCTCTGCCTCTCCTCCCAGGGTTCTGGGATTACAGGGATGAGCTACCACACCTAGCCTGCTCCTTCCTTTTAAGGAGTCTTTTTGGAAATTCTATGTAGCAGTCTAGATGTAAGGTCATACCTACTTAGGGAGGCAGAGAATTGTGGATTTTTATGAGGGTGGTCAAAATTTAGGATTTCTGTTCTGAGGGAGAAGGGGAGAATGAATGTTGGGCTTGGCTGTCTGTACACCTTGCCGTGCAGGCACCAGTTCATTGATGAGTGAATCTGTCGTGTTCCCTTTTTCTCTTCCTCCCACACAGGTGCCTGTTCTCCCCTTCTCATCCTCTCTCCCATTTCCAAGCTATAGTTGAAATGCCTCTCCCGAGTTCCATGAATTTTCCAGAATGGCCTTTTGTTTTTTTCCCCTTTCAAAGTTTCCCTTAATGTTTGTTTTAATCTGTTTTAAACAATATCAAGATGTTGGGGATGGAGGAGGCCTTTTTTTTGAGTGCTAACTCTTCATTTCTCCTCCTCATAATATTTTCATTATGAAAACATCAACACCTGCCTTATGGAGGAAAAAGTGACCCAAGAACCGGCAGAGTGGTTCTTGGAAGCTTCTGAGCTATCTTTTTGCCCTCCATGGGATCATGACTGTCACTTACCTCTGGGAACCCCTCCACTCCCCCCCCTTGCCTACAGATAGCAAGGCCAAATGGTGGCCCCCCAAGATCCCGTGTCCTGCAGCTTACGGGATGGGTACTCTTTACTTCATAGAAATCTCTGGAGTCCAGAAGTCAGGGCCACTGTGTCATGCGTTCACCCTCCTGTGAATAGACTAAAGGGTTCTAAGAAGATGAAGATAATGCCTCAGGGTAGCTGGCTCTGTATAGTCTCAGCAAACCCAAGTGGTAATGGGTGGTGGTCTCCACGCTCTAGGGAAGACGGCCCCTTCCACTGAGCACAAGGGTGCCTCGAGGCAGGACACTGCTGCAGATGACATTGCCCTGTCCCTTCTTACATGCTAGCCGGTGCTCTCTCTGTTCCTTGGCAGCAGTGGAGTTTTCCACTGGTAGGACATGTAATCTGGTAGAAGAGTTGTGTCACTTATGAAGACAAAGGGTAGTCTGGGCTGATAAACTTTGTATTCCAGAATTTTTGTACTTCTGGATGATTTCAAGCACTGTTAAGGTTTGTGGGATAGAATTGAAATCCAGAAGTTTGAACAAAGATCCAAGAGCTACGATTATGGTACCTGGAGTACCTAAACTAGGTACCATAATACCCGTACTACCTGGTTCTCTTGCCTAAAGAGGCTTTGAAGAGAGTGGATCTTGGAGCCCTAGAGACCTGGTTTCAAATCTTCTTGCTATATGACTTTTGGTGGCTAATTTATTCAAGGCTTGATATTTTGTCTTCAAATCTAAAAAACAGGGTTAGTGAGCTATAATACAATGGAGAATGAGATTAAATGAGAATGTATTGTAAAGTGCCCGGCACATAGTAGGTCCACTGCAAAAGTTAATTTCCCTTGTATGCAATTCACTCTGCTAAGTGCTTAGTAAATATTTCATTTATTAATTTTATGCTCAAGATCTTTTAAAAAAATGTGATTAATAGTCTATGTCCTAATTTTTATTATGTTTAAGAATCATCTGATTGTACACGGCTGAAAATATAGTTCAGGAGCAACAGGCTTGCAAATGACTTTTTCAAGCAGCCTCCTCTTTTTCCCTTGTGTATACCATGGGATGTGTGTACCATGAAAATGCCCTCGACAACCAGAAACACAGGTGAATTCCAAACTGGAAGCATGACCTGCCCTAGCATACTTTTGGAAGTACAGTTGAAGAGGACTTCAAACTGCACTTCGAGCCTGGGCCATGAACTTGTATGAAAATCTAATGAGAGATATGGCCCCTCTTCTTAGAAAAATACGCGTACGTGTGTGTATAGAGATTTTTGTGTAATGTCTCATGATCTGTGGTAGTCTCCCATCATATACATACAGTCTGTCCATTCTCCTATTGTACTGTTTCCAGATTTTACCTATGAAGCTGCTGTGAATATTTGCATGCAAGCCTGGGTGTGTGCATCTATTTTCACTGCTGTTGAGCAAATACCTGGAAGTAGAATTTCTGAGTCCTAGGGTAGATGTATGTTTAGTTTTATAGCAATTTGCCAGACTTTTTCTCAAAGCAACTGTTCCATTTTTCACTTCTACCAGCAAAGTGTGAAATTTCTTTCTGTTCCATATCCTCACCAACCTTTGGTGTTGTCAGTCTTTTTAATCACGTCTATTCTGGTGGGTGAGTAATGGTGTCTCTTCGTGGTTTTAATTTGCCTATGTTCTGGGGCTCCCATATGACCTTTTCGTAGCTAAGTCTTCCTTGAGCTCAGAGGCATTATCTCTATTCTTAGGGAGTGTGAGGGAATAGCTAGTCAAAATCTTATGGGGCTATAACAGTTCCTGCAGGCTCCCCCTCTTTATGTTCTGTGTGGCTAAATGCTTGAGAGTGTTCTGCATCTATGCAAATATCCAGTCACTTGATGATGTGTCTGCAGAAAGGGCACCGGGAGCTGGCAGCTGGCAAGGAAAGGTGTCCACCTCCCAGGTGGAGCCATGTGTGTGCGCCACCCTCCCAGGCAGTGTGCATGTGTGCGTGCGTGCGTGTTTTTGCGTGTGCGTCCGTTCCAGTGCGTGCTTGAGCTCCTTGACATTTCAGGCATTCGGTGAGTCAGCAGCTGGAGCCTTGCGTCCAGCCCCATGTCACAACATTATCAGAGACTTGGGGAAACTGGATGGAGTTCAGAGAGGAGCAGCTAGTACGATTAAAGGGCTTGGAGGGATTAAGGGATTGATTTATGAGGAAAGATGAAAAGAATTTAATGTGTGCTGCTTGACTAAGTGGGTACAAGATAATAGCCTGCAAATATCTGAAGGGTATAAACACAGGAGAGGGAGAGGAATTAGCACAGGGCGAGGAAACTGATCCGGGAGTAATGGGGGAAATTAAAATGGGGGGGGAGCTGGCAAAGCATCGGCAGGGTGTGGCCTTCCCTCTCCCTCTCTGAAGCCTGCAGGGGAGTGAGTTGGTTTGGGAAGATGAACCAGAGGAGGTCTGTGGCTTCTCCTAAAGCAGGCAGGTCCAAGGTAGAGGGGAATATTTGAGTGCCTGCTGTGTGCAGGACCTGGAAGGAGGTGCTGATGGGGACGCACAGGCTGGGAACCCTGAGACCAGGACGAAGGGTGGTAGCGGAGAATGAGGTGCTGGAGGTGGCCTGCCTGGAGGCTGGGATCTTGACATTTCCCCAAATCTCTCCTCCTCCTGGTAGTTTTCCTGGATTGGTGAAGCAAGTGCTGATACTCTTTGTTTTGCATTCCAGCTTGCTTGAGATGTGACGTTGCTACCTGTGTCTTCCGGTTTCCCAGTTAACGTTCCTGTCCTCCCTTACTAAGATACAGCCATCCTTGACTAGTCCGTGGTATACCTGTCCCTCTGTGGTGCGTCTTTTCCATCATTGTGGGTCTGAGATTGTTAAACAACGTGTGGGCTGTTGAAGAGAAGGGGAAATGATGCCAACCTGCTCGGTGCCAGGATCTGGCTTCATTTCCCCAATATAGTGAGTGGGCCCAGCACTGACTCTCTGAACCTTGACTTTCTTTTCTGCAACATGGGGGTGATAATAGATAACCCTTTGCTTCATGGCATTGTTCACAAGTTTGCCTGAAGTCATATGTGTATAGTGCTTAGTGCAGTACCTGCTAAGGAGTCAATGCTCAGTAACAGCTGGCCGCTGCTGTTGTAACTGAAGCTGCGATTGTGAAGGCCATCCTCCTGGTATCAAGACTCGGGCCTAGAGTCCGAGCAGTGACTTGAGGGTGGAGACAGCCGGCTCTGACACAGCATGTAGGGAGATGCTCCTGGTAGCTTCGGGGTGCTGAGAGGAGGAGGCGTAGCACTCCTTTCTCCTCTAAGGCACCAGGGTTTCCAGACACGGCTTTTGGTCAGAGCTCAGGTCCTGGAGACTAGTGTTCCAGTCTTGCCTGGAAGAAGAAACCTGGTTCCTTCCCCATCCCAGCCGCTGGTCTAGGTCAGTGAAAAGACAATTGAGCTGAGAATGTGGAAACCTTGGCTAATTTCTGTTTGTCAATTTTCAGTTTCCTCAATGGTTAATAAAGAGGGTTATATTAGTGTCTCCTGCTAAGTAATAGGACCCTTTGTTAAACGGTGTATTATGTGGGATCTTAATATGTAAAATACCCCCAAACCGAGCTGCTTCTGAGTGGGGCTGTAGACTATCCTGATTGGCTCTCTGTTGCCCCCATGGGAATCTCTTAGTGACTCCCAGTCCTCCACAGAACACTGTTAATACACATGTATGTGCGTGCACACACACGCACCCCACACAACACTACCACATGGCAACTGTTACTCTGATGACAGCTAAATCAAATTGTGGGCCCACCTGTGCTAAGTTCTTTACATCTATTAGCTAATCATACTCTCAGAATATTAGCACAGGGTGTAGGGTATGATTATACTTGTTCTACAGATGAAGAAACTGAGGTTGGGAGGTCCAACAAGGATCTCATAGCTGAACAGTGACAGATGGTATCTGAGAGTTCTTCCAGCTCTGAAATACAGATGGTTCCCGAGTTACAAACATTCAACTTATGTACACCTCACACATATGAACGGAGGCTATTACATGAATAATAAATGTATCTGTTCCAGCTTATATACAAATTCAACTTAAGAACAAACCTGCAGAACCTACCTTGTTCATAAGCCAGCGGCTGCCAATAGTCAAACTCAGTTTCTGTTACAACAGGTATCCAGGTGATACAGTAGATACTCAGTAAACACTTAGCAATGCAAATTGAACTCATCGTTTGGATCTGATTCGCCAATTCCACAGTGGGACTGTGATACTTGCTACCGGTCTCCTGGACAGGTTCTCTGATTTCCTCTTTATATGTTGTTTCAAGACAGACTCTTCCATTGTATCAGTCATTCAAGACATCTGTCTAGAAATACAAGTCTAGGCCCTAAAGATACCTAAAGTGTATCTTCTTGGATATTTCAGACATTCAGGTTGCTAGGATATATGTATATATATATTTAAATTACTTTTCCTTTTCTACCTATCACCCAAGTAAGGAATCAGTTCTTTCTTTCTTTTTTTTAAAATTTTTTTTTATTAAATCATAATTTTGTACATCGATGCATTTATGGGGTTTAGGGTACTGCTTCAATATACAGTGTGAAATGCTTACATTGATCTAAGTAACACATCCATCACAATTATACTCATTTCTTAATAGTTTTGAAATGTACCATTGCATCATGCACATTAGGTGAGGTCACCCAAATACCCTCCCTCCTCCCTCCCCCCCCCTCCTCTTCCCTTCTACTTTCTGGACTATAGTTATGTTTTGCCATTCATATGACTGTAGGTGGTTATATATTGATTTCATAGTAGTTTTGAGTACATTGGATACTTTCCCCCCCATTCTTGAGATACTTTACTAAGAAATTCTTCTTAGTATGGAGGTTCCAACTCCATCCAGGTAAACATAAAAGGTATGAAGGCGGTTCCAACTCCATCCAGGTAAACATAAAAGGTATGAAGGCTCCTTTTTTATGGCTGCATGGTATTCCATGGTGTACATATACCACAATTTGTTAGTCCATTCATGGGTTGTTGGGCACTTGGGCTGTTGCCATGTCTTGGCTTTTATGAATTGGGCTGCAATAAACATTCTGGTGCAAATGTCTTTGTTGTAAAATAATTTTTGATCATCTGGGTATATACCTAGTATAGGGATTGCAGGATTGAACAGTAGGTCTACTTTTAGTTCCTTGAGTGTTCTCCAAACTTCTTTCCAAAAAGGTCGTATTAGTTTGCATTCCCACCAGCAGTGCAGATGCTTTCCCTTTTCTCCGCAGCCTCGCCAACATCTGTAGTTTTGGGATTTTGTGATGTGGACTAATGGCTAATCCTACTGGCGTTAGATGATATCTCAAAGTAGTTTTGATTTGCATTTTTTCATGTATTTGTAGGCCACACGCCTATCTTCATCAGAGAAGTTTCTGTTGAAGTCTCTTTCCCACATAGAAATCGGGTTATTTATTCTTTTCTTATTGATTAGTTTGAGTTCTCTGTAGATTCTAGTTATCAGACCTTTGTTGGAAGCATAACCTGCAAAAATCTTCTCCCATTCTGAAGGTTGTCTGTTTGCTTTACTTATTATGTTCTTGGCTGTGCAAAAGCTTTTTAGTTTGATCAGATCCCAGTAATGTATTTTTGGTGTTGCTTCAATTGCCTGAGGAATACTCCTCATAAAACATTCTCCCAGGCCAATTTCTTCAAGTGTTTTCCCTGTACTCTCTTCTAGTATTTTT
>CAUYON010130460.1:0-19364 GCA_963573935.1 Arctocebus calabarensis | reverse complement strand
CTGGGTGGTGTTAGTGTGGTCTCTGCGTGGTGCTGGGTGGTGTTAATGTGGTCTGTTTATGGTGCTGGGTGGTGTTAGTGTGGTCTCTGCGTGGTACTGGGTGGTGTTAGTGTGGTCTGTTCGTGGTGCTGGGTGGTGTTAGTGTGGTCTCTGCGTGGTACTGGGTGGTGTTAGTGTGGTCTGTTCGTGGTGCTGGGTGGTGTTAGTGTGGTCTCTGCGTGGTACTGGGTAGTGTTAGTGTGGTCTCTGTGTGGTGCTGGGTGGTGTTACTGTGGGTCTCTGTGTGGTGCTGGGTGGTGTTAGTGTGGTCTGTTCGTGGTGCTGGGTGGTGTTAGTGTGGGTCTCTGGGTGGTGCTGGGTGGTGTTAGTGTGTCTCTGTGTGGTTCTGAATGGGGTTAGTGTGGTCTCTGCATGGTGCTGGCCTGGTATTAGTGTTGTCTCTGCGTGGTGCTGGCGTCGTGTTACTGTGGTCTCTGTGTGGTGCTGGGAGTGGTGTTAGTGTGGTGTGTTTGAGGTGCTGGGTGGTATTAGTGTTGTCTCTGCGTGGTGCTGGCGTCGTGTTAGTGTGGTGTGTCTGGTTCTGGGTGGTGTTAGTGTGGTATCTGTGTGGTGCTGGGTGGTTTTAGTGTTCCACCATCGCTTTTCTGTACAGATTTTGAACAGCTCTTGAGGGGAGGTCCAGGACAGGGCTGTGTGAGTGTGGGGGACCTTGAAGATCCTCAGATTATGGCATTTATGGGCCTCCAGCTCATTTCCCTGGAGTACAGTTTGCCTGTGACCAATGCACGCAGCTCTGAATTAGTAAGTCCCCTTCTTCAATGTTACTGGAGATACTTCAGAAAATCTAATAATGGACAAATAGAATAAAAATAGCCTATAAGCAAATAATTTAGGGAAAAAAATGAAATGATGAAATCCTCCAATAATTAGAATCCTTGGAAAGATTAAGAATGTGGCGGATGTAAGACCCGAGCACATGGTGTAAGAAGGAACGAGGTGGCCTCAAGAAAGCTGTCGAAAACCTGGAGTGTAATTACTAAATTAAAAATCAAAACGAAAGGTGAAATTTTCTAGAAAGTAGAACATACAGGGCGATAAGCAATAGAAGAGAGAATGGAACCAAAAGGGCTTTCCAGGTGACAGAACATCCAGCTAAGAGAAAGTTTAGGAAAAAGAAAACCAAAAATGGAGTAGAGAAAATTTCCCAAGACGTAGTGTGAGAAAGTCACTGCAGTTGTCAGGGAGACTCAGGTGTTCACACTGAAAGGCCTGCGAGCTGAAAGCTGGATGAAGTTTTATAAATGCCTGGACACGTTATTGCAAAAATTCAGAACACCACATTTGAAGAGAGACAAAATATTAAATATTACTTAAAGAAAAAAATGATTTAGTTCCAAAGAAACTAAAATAAGACTGCCCCTTCCTTCCTTCCTTCCTTCCTTCCTTCCTTCCTTCCTTCCTTCCTTCCTTCCTTCCTTCCTTCCTTCCTTCCTTGAGACAGAGTCTCACTTTCTCACCCTCTGTAGAGTGTGGTAACACCATAGCTCACAGCCACCTCAAACTCTTGGGCTTACACGATTCACTTGCCTCATCCTCCCAAATAGCTGGGACTACAGGAGCCTGCCACAGTTCCTGGCTATTTTTAGACACAGGGTCTTGCTCTTGCTCAGGCTGGTCTCGAACCCATGAGCTCAGGCAATTTACCTGCCTTGGTCGCTGAGAATGCTAGGATGGCATTAGATTTTCAATAGCAACACAGCACAGCAGCATTCTAAAGGGCAATAGAAGGATATTTTGAAATTATGATAAAAGATTTTTCAACCTAAATTATACATCTGGGTATTTATCAATTAATATGATTTTAAGACATGTAATGACTTAGGAGGGTCCCAAGACCCTGTCTTTTTTACTAGACATTGCAGTAGCACAACATTCACATGGAGAAGGTGCAAAGGGACAAGCCCACAGCCCCATGTCCAGGTGAGCCCGCAGCCCCGCGTCCAGTGAGTCTGCAGCCCTGTGTCCAGTGATCCCACAGCCCCATGTCTAGGTGAGCCTGCAGCCCCGTGTCCAGTGATTCCATAGCCCCATGTCCAGTGATTCCATAGCCCCACGTCCAGTGAGTCCGCAGCCCCGCATCTGGTGAGTCCTCAGCACCGCGTCTGGTAAGTCTGCAGCCCCAGGTCCGGTAAGTCCACAGCCCTGTGTCCGGTGAGTCCGCAGAACAGTGTCCAGTGAGCCCATCGCCCTACGTCCACTGAGCCCACAACCCCACGTCCAGTGAGCCCACTGCTGCTCAGCCAGAGGAGCCCACAGCCACATGTTCAGTGAGCCCACAGCCCCACGTCCAGTGAGCCTGCAGCCCCATGTCCAGGTGATCCCGCAGACCCGCATTCAGTGAGTCCGCAACCCTGTGTCCAGTGAGTCCTCAGCCCCCTGTCCAGTGATCCCACAGCCCCATGTCCAGTGAGCCCGCAGCCCCGTGTCCGGTGAGTCCGCAACCCAGTGTCCAGTGAGCCCATTGCCCTACGTCCAGTGAGCCCACAGCCCCACGTCCAGTGAACCCACTGCCGCACAGCCAGAGGAGCCCACAGCCACATGTCCAGTGAGCCCACAGCCCCGCGTCCAGTGAGCCCGCAGCCCCATGTCCGGGTGATCCCATAGACCCACGTCCAGTGAGTCTGCAACCCCGTGTCTAGTGAGTCCTCAGCCCCCTGTCCAGTGATCCCACAGCCCCATGTCCAGTGAGCCCGCAGCCCCGCGTCCGGTGAGTCCGCAGCCCAGTGTCCAGTGAGCCCATCACCCTACGTCCAGTGAGCCCACAGCCCCACGTCCAGTGAGCACACAGCCACACGTCCAGTGAGCCCATAGCCCTATGTCCAGTGAGCCCGCAGCCCCACGTCCAGTGAGCCCAGTGCCGCCCGTCCAGATGAGCCCACAGTCCCGTGTCCAGTGAGCCCACTGCCGCCTGTCCAGATAAGCCCACTAGCCCCATGTTCAGGCGAGCCAACAGCCTGCAGCCAGTGAGCCCGCAACCCTGTGTCCAGGGAGCCCACAGCCCCACATCCAGTGAGTCTGCAGCCCCATGTCCAGGTGAGCCTGCAGCCCCATGTCTAGTAAGCCTGCAGCACCACATCCAGCGAGCCCACTGCCGCATGTCCAGATGAGCCCGCAGCCACGTCCAGATGCAAAGATGGACACTGGGTGCCTGAGAGCAGCTCTGAGAGCAGGTGTCCGTGGTGCTGACCGTGTTAGGTAGGGATAAGGAGGAGGAAGAACAGGTGCTTTCTCTGGGGGTGGGCACTGAGAAACAGAAGGCCTAGGCGATGCTCTGTCTACTAAGAGGACTGACCCGAGGGGGCTCTGAGAAGGAACAGGTGATGTGTCAAAGGGGCTCCAGGGTCCCTAGATGTTCAGTGTATAATAGGGGGCTTCAAGGGGGAGCAAGCAAAGAGAGGGACACTGCAAGTGGAGATGATGGCCTCGATGGGGGTCTTGAGGCGTGTGCACTGTTGAGTTAACAGTGTTCCTAAATGACCCACCCTCATTAACACAGTAACAGTCACACCCCCCAGCTCTGCAACAGTTTACAAATGCCATGTCAACCCCTGGCCATTTCCTCACAAGGATAGCAAAGGGGAAGTTTCCCGATCCCGGGAATTCTCTGCCCTTTCTAAGAAAAAATCTTGAAAAAAATTCTGCTTCCCTCCCACGTAACATAGGATTAGGAATCAGTTTAAAAGAGAAATGTTGTTACACTGGGGTACCCTGCGCTTGTGGAGGCTGACCCGCCCTTCTCTGGAGCTGCTACGCGTTAATGAACTTTGGCACTCTGCCTGCTTGCTCTGCTCATTTACTCCATCAACTCGGTACCAGTAATCGTTCTTCAGCACTGGGAACCAGGAGCCAGGGAACACGACCTGACGCCCGCTACCCAGCACTCGACTTTGCCCTGTTTGCAGTGTGGAGCTGGTGTGTGCCCCTTAAAGAGGGATTTGGGTGCGTGAAATGGGCGGAGAGCAGACAGGTCCGACTCTGCAGGGAGGGACGGCCAGCCCCAGGGTAGCACGGGTGCAGCAGCAGTCGGGAGGGCTCAGGGAAGGGCCTCCTGGGGGAAGGAGGGACAGACGGAAGGTCGGGGGTGGGACTGAGAGTCTGGAAAGTGCAAGGACACAGTAAAAGCAGAGGATGAAGGAGAAAAAGAAAAGAAGAGCAGAGAGAGGAAAAAGGCAATAATCATAGGAACTACCAGCCAACCTGGCCAAGCAAGAGAGGAAGTTACACTCCACATGGAGCAGCTGGTCCCAACTGGAACAAGAATTCAAATAATCTAACAAAGTGGACAATGCAGAAAAAACATAGGACATAGAACCCTGCCCCATCTCTGTCCCCTCTGCACCCACCCACAGACCGTGTCCCCTCTCTGTCCCCTCTGTGTCCACCCACAGATCCTGTCCCATCTCTGTCTCTCTGCGTCCACCCACACACTGTGTCTCCTCTCTGCCCCCCTGCGTCCACCCACAGACCGTGTCCCTATCTGTCCCCCCTGCATCTTCCCATCTCTGTCTCCCTGCATCCACCCACACACCGTGTCTCCTCTCTGCCCCTCTGCGTCCACCCACAGATCCTGTCCGATCTCTGTCTCTCTGCATTAACCCACACACCGTGTCTCCTCTCTGCCCCCCTGCGTCCACCCACAGACCATGTCCCTCTCTGTCCCCCTGCGTCCACCCACAGATCCTGCCCATCTCTCCCTCTGCTGACGTCTCCCCGCATGCTCACACCTCTTGATTATTTCCCTACAGTCCTGCAGGAATCCGGGAGACAGGAGACATGCACCACGCTCTCAGGAGTACACGGAGTGCATGGAAGTTACAGTACCTCGGGAGATGGCGAGGATGGTTAATATTCCTTCTTTCTCAACAAGGAACTGGCAATTAGAAATTCTAGGGGGAAATGACAACACAGACATGGCCCCAGAATGGTCCAGTTAAAAGAAAAGGTAGTTTTGATTAACTGATAAGGTGTGAGAAAGAAAAAGTCCTCTGAGCACGATGCTGGGACACGCTCCTGCTCCTGGGCACTGAGGGGAAGTTACGCAGACCCCGGGCTGCGCTGGCCTTGTGGAGATTGGTGCACATGGTCCAGCCGGTGCAGGGGGTGCGGGCCCAGCCGGCCAGCACACAGTGGTGCCTCCCAGGTTACCATTCCGTCTTCTGCATCTGAGCGTGTCCACGGGGCAGGTTCTGTCCAGAGCGTGAGTGCTAATGACGTGAGCCTCGTCCTGGCCCAGCCCATACAAACACCCTGGCTGGTTCCCCCTCCATGGACTGACCCAGGACAGGAAACAAACGATGTGTCCGTGCCACTTACATTGTGGGGTGTATCTGTTATAGGAATTAATTCAGGCAAACGAATTCAGGGTAATTGGTTTTCAGCTTTTTAGACTCTACAGACAAAGCACAGGAGACTTAATTATAAGCAAAAATAGAACGTGTTACCATCCTTGACACGGTGAGTCTAGAGCATAGCTGTCAACGTCAGGACAGGGGAGGGGAGGGTGAAGATGCCAAAACCTCCTCAGCTGGGTCACCTGCCAGGTGGAGAGTGGGGTGCCGTCCAGCAATGGAAACCAATAGGTGTCTCGCTTATTGCTGTAGTTAGTTAGACGCAGCTGAAAATGCAGCTAAAAGTTCAGGAATAACTACAGGGGAGGGGGTGGCAAAATCCTCCCGATCATAGTAGGGACACACACAGTATCAAAAGTTGATCGAGAAATGGCTCAACCTTCAGAAAGGTCTGAGATGACCACAGAGGTCACCACCACACACAGGGGCTTCTCCTGAGGGGCGGGTCTCTGGGACCTCCTGGCAGGTGGCTGTGGGGACGCAGGGCTGCTGTTCTGCTACAGAAAGTCTCCTATCTTAGCTGCCAGAGCAGCAGAGGGTCCCTTCCTGGGGCTTCAGGACCCAGCTCAGCAGGGAAGTCTTCAGCTAGAGGGGACGCCTGGATCTTGGTGTCATCAGAGGAGCAAGCTGGGCAGACAGGAACGAGCAAGTTTCTGGTCTGCTTGGGTGGGAAGTGGACTCTCATGGCTCAGGGCATGGACGGTGCAGTGGGAGTGAGGAGGTCAGACTGCAGAATCGGCTGGGTTGTGGGGCAGGTGAGGCCTCCGTGGGCAGGCTCATGGGCGCACAAAGGCTGAATTTCTGATTAGCCTAGACATTGAGCAGGCCTTGGGCATTGAATCAGGTTAGCTTTGAGGAAGAAAAGGCTAATTTTTCAGGAAAGTCTTTCTGCGGACTGTAACCTAACCATGTACTTGTGATTTTAATTGGTATATCAAAGCCTAGGACCATTTGGGAGGGAAGCCTGTCAGAAACCACAGCCATTGCAGGTGAAGGGGAAATTCATCACTGGATTCAGACACACATTTGATGATGCTCGTTCTCTCAGCCTTTAGCTGTGGCCTTCTCTGAGTCCAGAGAAGTGCACAGGAGCTGTGTTTGAAGGCTTACCTGGCCATTGTTTTAATGGAACTGAAAAACATGTATTTAGTTTTCAAAAATTTAAGAGGCAGAAACTAACTCTGGAAAAACCCTGTTCTTGTCAGGTTAAGGAATCGGAGGTTAAACTAGCATGGGGCCAGAGCCCCGATCACGCCTGTCTCAAACCTTCTGTCTGGTGTTACGGGTGCCGGGGCCTTCCCCAGATGTAAGAGCTCCGCCCACACCGGCTGTCCCCGGACCTGTCCACCCCCCACAGAGTAGAGGACAAGGACCCTCATACACCCAGCCAGTAGCTCCGTGGTAGCAGTGGGTAACCCAGACCCTACTTGGTGTCTCTTCAAGCTAGCCCCACAGACTGACTTGAGTCCCTCTGTCCCATGCTGCCTCCTTTCCCTGAGAGGTCAGCCCACACCAGCAGGGCTGCAGCCTCTGTCCCAGCTGAATGCTCTGCCCTTGGCAGTGTGGGTCCCACCTGCAGCCGAATCCCAGGCTCCACCCAGACCCCCAGAGTCGGAGTCTGTGTGTCACCGCCATCCCCAGAACCCGTGTGCAGCTCCCAGCACCGGGGTGCACCTGGCACCTTGGTGTTTGTTTATCTTTTCCTGTCACAGCCTGGTAAGGCAGGTTTAGTGACCCTGCTTTCCAGATGAGAAAACCATGGCCTGGAGAGTTGATGTCTGGCCAGGATGACTTGGCCCTGCACATCAGCGCGTCCCAGCCTTCCCTGCTTGTCCCAGCCGCTCTCGAGGGTGCCCTGAACCTCCCCCAAGACAGCACTGAGAGGATGATGACTCCAGCACAGCAGAGAACAGCTTAGAGCATGTGAGCTGAGGGCTGTCACCATTACGTTATTTAACCCTCACAACAACCACACGAGGTCTGTGCCATTCACAGGCAACTCCAAGGGTTGGGGCTTAATAACGTGTCCAGGGTTGCACGTCTGGGAAGCTATAGGGCAGGTGCTCGATCATCTGCCGTTCTGCAGTGCCCGGAGTGTGGTCAGACCACTCTGGAGGTGAGGCTGCCCATGAGGACAAGGACAATGACCCAGAGGGAAGGAAAGGAGAAGGGATAGTGAGAGTCTACCCAGTCCTGCCTTGATTATTCGTACCCCTTCCTTCTCCCTCTAAACACGCATCATCCATCTGTGCACCTCCCACTGAGCTCAGCAGGGTGGAGGCTCTCACGGCAGGGCTGCGCGGATGGGTGGGGGACACCGGGCCCAGCTTGCAGGGAGATCTGTGCGGCAGGGACTGGGAGGAAGTCCTCGGTGTGTTCGACCACTGAGTCCGAAGGGCGGTCCCCTTCACTAACACGCAACAGACATTCCTGTAGGTCAGATGAGCTGGGCTTTCCCCTGATGACGTCTCAATAGTCTGTGGGGAGGTGACAGCGTGGCACTAGAGCAGATTAGTTTGGGCTGAATTAGGTCCCTTTCTGGACTTGACGTCCTCGGCTGAGGCTGTGCTGTGCTTCCCAGAAGGTCTGGGTTTTCTGGCTGGAGTCTCTGGAGGTCCCTGTCCTTCCTGCTGTCCTGTGGTCCTGGGTGTAACTCTGCCACCTCTGCCCCCCTGGCCACCACAGCCTGTGGTTGTCATTGTGCTCTAGGACCTGCGAGCAGAGATTTGGCTCCCCGGGCAGCTGTGTGCAGCTCCTGGGGCATCGATCTTCCCTGTGAAGGGCGACCAGGCAGGTCCTATTCCAGGGACGCTTTTCACAATAAATCCAAGTCAGCCTTTGACAGATTGAAGTCCCTGGGAACAAGGTCACAGGGCAGCTTGCTGGACTAGAGCAGAGTAAATCACTGAGGAGGAGGGAGGCCGTGCTTCCAGAGGGGCAAAGTGGACAGGCGTGGAGGCTCCTGAGGTGCTGATGTGTCCTCCCCTCCACCAGGGCAGAGGTCAGGGGTCAGGGCCAGAGTGCACCTGGTTACCTTGGGTCACATGGTTGTGCTAGGCCTCCTTTCACCAGGGTCTCTCCGGCTGTAGGGAACAGCTCAAGGAGAGTATAAATAGACAGAAGGCACCAGGCTGGGGGCTCAGTTAGTTAGGAGACGGGAGGTCACAGGGGACTTAGGCAAGAATGTCCCCGTATCTTCTCTATCGCATGTGGATGATGACGAGTGCATTGAAACACTCACTCTGTGGTCCTGGGAGAGGGTCTGGGGGACTGGGCCCAGCGTCCACGTGGAGGGCAGATGTGATAAGCTGTCTGCAGAGGTGGCCATGCAAGGCCACTCGTGAGTGACTGTGCTGCCCTCCCATTAAGTCTTCACCTTCAGCCCAGGCTGGCCTGTGGCTGCCTTGACCTGGAGGTGTGTTAGAAGGAAGCCATGGGACTCAGTCACAAGGGACCGGGTGTCTTCTCCTTTTGCTCTTGGGCCGGAGCTACAGCAAGAGGAAGGGGGAAGGCTCCCGGGAGCCAGAGGCCACATGGGCGGGGAGCCGTGCGCAGGGCAGCCCCATCTCTACCTGCTGTTGGGCCCCGGGACAGCCATCCCGGCAGACAACATGAGGCGTGAAGACGTCTCTGCAGCAGCTCTGCCCCAATCCTGACCCTCAGGGTCGGCAGAGCCACTGGGTTGTGGAGGGGTTTGTAGCAGAGACCTCTGTCCCCAGGTACGTTCCTTAATGGAGGTTGAGTGGGCTGGAAGCTGGACGGGCCAGCACCAGCGGGTGGAGGTGGAAAGGCACCTCCTATAAAGAGTGAAGAGACTTCACGGGGCCAGGAGAGACCCTTCCTAGGGGTGTTTCCTGGACGCCAGAGGGAAAAGGGGAGAAGGGAGCTGGGCTTCAGGTTATTGTTTATTATCGGAAAGTGTAAGACCAGGTTCTGACTGGACAGCGACAGCAGCACGCGAGCTCGCAGGTGCTCACTCATGTCCCGCTACAGCCACATGGATGTGGGGTGGGGTTACGCACATGCCCCTAGGGTCAGCGCAAGTGGAGTGGAGAAAGCTACCTCTGCCTGGCATCACGCCCGGAGACGTCCCAAGTCTCTTCCTGCAGAGGGGACAGGAGGGCAGCGACATTCAGCCCTCCAGGGTGGCAGAAATTGTGCTGGGAGATGTGACTGTATTACCTAGTTCATTTGATTATTTCAGAGTTGAGGGAAGGGAAGCTTAGCCCATGAGCCCGAGGTTACCCATCAGCGAGGATGGGGTTATACAGCTGATCTAAGCCTGCCTGGCCCCAGAGCTCGCCCTCTCTCTGAAAAGAACTTTGTTTATGATTCTAAATATGATCTGGGAACTCTATAAAACCTGGGCCCAACAGACTGTGTTTTTATTTTGGAAGCTGTGAAGTCCAAGTTTCTGATAAACTCAGAAACAGCTCCAGGTTTCAGCTGACGGCAGAGAATGGGCTGGGCTTGCCCTCTTCCTTCTGTCCAGCACAGCTGATTTGCGTCATGTCGGATGAGCCTGTGTGTGGATGCAGCAGGCTCACGTGGTACGTCTCACCAGGAAAACGGGCTGATGCCCTTGGCCCATTAACTCTGAGTTAATGGTGTGGTAATGGTTCCATATTTCTTTCTCTCCACAGTCTGTGAGTGAGTTCAGTCCAGGTGACAGGCCATCAAAGGTAGGAACCTGTTACTGAGTCTCTCTACAGCCACAAGAAAATCTGCAGTATGCATGCAGGTGTGTGTGTGTGCGTGCACGTGCGTGTTGCCAGTGTGTGTACATGTGTACACATTGCTGGTGTGCAAGTACATGTGTGTGCACTGCGAGCTGATATGTGCACATGCCTCTGTGCCTGCTGGTGTGCATGTGTCTCTGTGTATGCATGTGGTGTGCACTGTCTGCGTGCATGTGTGCTGGTGTACATGTATGAGTCTCGGGAACGAGAGGAAGAGAAAAGGCTCAGGCTTAGAGTGAACAATGAAAACTCCTGGTGCTCGTAATCGTCATTGAATGTCAGCGCCGCTTTTGTGATCTGGCCGCCTTCCCCTGAAAGGATCGCTCTGCCACCTTTCCCTCTGTTCCCTCTGGCAGTGACAGCTGCACAAATGGAGATGTGTGGACCCCACTGATGGAGTGGCCTTGACCTTGGTGACAGTGACCGAACGCTCTGCCCTTTCTTGGGAGAGTCGCTGGAAGTGACTCTTGCTATGTTGCTGTGCTCTCTCACTCAGTCCTCGAACCTGCTTAATGTCTGACGGGGACTCCATTCGCTACTCTTCCTCAGGGCAGGAACATGATGCTTGCTGTCCTCATTTGAGAAAAGCTGAGACAGAACCCTTGAGGCCCTAAGGTCTGAGGGAGGAGAGGAATTACCTAGCCAGCTCCAGGCCTTTCCCAGGAAGATTGCTGTCCTCTATTCGTGGGGCGTGTGTATCAGGGCTGGAGGGGCAACATGTGTGTGTGCTCAAGAGACATTGTTGGATGTGGGTGGGGCAGGGTCCAGACTCAGTCCCACTGTCACCTGGTCCCCTGTGCCATGTGTGGGTGGGGCAGGGTCCAGACTCTGCACCATTGTCACCTGGTGCCCTGTGCCGTATGTGGGTGGGGCAGGGTCCAGACTCAGTCCCACTGTCACCTGGTCCCCTGTGCCCTATGTGGGTGGGGCAGGGTCCAGACTCAGTCCCACTGTCACCTGGTCCCCTGTAGTGTATGTGGGGTTGTGTGGTGTCCCGACTCTGCCCCACCATCACCTGATCACCTGGGACCCTAAAGCTGAGACCCTGTTGGGTGGGCTGTGGGAGTAGGAGTGTCCACTGGGACTGGTGTTCTGCAGGACACAGGACTGGCCAGGGATCCTGTTGCCTCACTTCACTCCTTCCAACTTCCTCCCTCTCCTGTGGAAAATCCTCTCCTGTTCAAGGCCCCAGGAGGGTGAGAACAAGCGAGCCTGGGACTGAATGGCATGGAAGGTGTCCTGCCCTGGGTAGGGAACAGCAGGCCCGGAGAGGCTGTTGTTCCCCTCTGTGCCCACTGTGGTTGGGATTGGAGTGACGTCCTGCCCTTCATGTCAGCTGTGCACGGTATCTGCTTCTTTTTCCACCGTAACCAGCTGGTGTCTCACAGGAAGCCCTTACAAGTTTGTAGGTGTGTTCCTGTGTTCCAGGCAACCAGCCTCACAGGGATCTCTGAGTAAGCTTCAGCCCCGCACTGCAGGAGGGGTGTGGGGTGCGAGGCAGCATCCAGGGATGTCTGAATAGATTTCTAACTGTGGCTGGCCAGACAATGACCTGATGCTAAGTAGAATTAGTTAGGTCTTTTACCATGAGTAGCAAGACTTAGAAAGGATGGTCACAGCCATGTGGGTGCCAGCCAACATTAGTGTGTGTCAATGACCCTCCTTGGAGAGGACTTCACAGAAGGAGGCCGATTTTGTGACGGGGACTTTAGAGATATTTGAGTAACGGTAGCCGTGGCAAGTACAAGGCTGGAGAGCTCTGGCATCAAAGTGAACTTGGAAAGTGATCAAGGCCCTGCCAGCCGTGGGTCAGGGAGGGGAAGAGATAGCTGTGAGGGTTTCCGGCTTCGAGCTGCTTTGTTCTCAGGACAGACATAATCTCAGGGAGAAGAAGGGCCGTGGGGTGACTGCGGAGTGATCGTTATTGATGAGGCACAGTTCTGAAGGCAAAACTGAATAAAACCCTCAAAATTCTTGGACCAATAACTTAAGCCTGTTAAGAAACCCTAGATGAGGATTTCCCAGAGTCTCTCAGTATGTTTAGCCTTGTACTTTGTTCTTCTTCTGAGAAGTGTTCGTTATCATCTTAAAAGTGTCTTAGAAACCTGCTTGTTTCTGGTGCTGTGTCCTTATTACCCGTCTTTCCCCAGATTTCATCGGGCCCGGCCTCTGTGATGGGGCAATGCCCTTGCCAGCTTCTCCTGGAGCATGAGGTCAGCAGTGCCGCCAGGGAGAGCCTCGGCTGAATGACCTCCATATTTGACCTTGAATGCAGCTTTGCTACCTGAGTCAGATAATTAAGCCTCAATTTTCTCATCTGTGAAATGGAGGTAATGACACTGAAATGAAACTGTCTTAATCAGTGCATGTAAAGCCCTTCATACCCCACCTGCCATATAAACTCAATAAACGCACTGTCCTTCTTTGTCCTGTTTTTCCTGCAGTCACACTGCACGTGCCACATTCTCTGGAAGGCCATCCTACATTTCAGTTTTTACAGCGTCGATCTTGTCAAAGAAGGTTCCTACAAAAATGAGGAGAGAGGGAGATGAAGGACCTGCCCACTGCCTTTGCTGATGTTTCCTGGGCTTAGGGCCGGGTCTCACGTCTTTCCTCTCTTCAACCCATGGTGTGATTTTGGCTGTAACTCTTTCCTCTTCTGTCACGAAAGGCACATTTCCTATGAAGAAAGGAAGGAAGAGAGGGAGGGAGGGAGGCAGGGTCAGGAAGGAGAGAGAAGCTGAAGCCCCAGGACCCTGAAGAGCCTGCATTTCCCCAGGAGTGTTTCTAACCCTGGACATGTCCAGCTCACGACTTCCACTTTCTCCTGTCTGATGGGGGCACAAGTATTTTCAGGAAACCTGAGAAAACTGTTTGCTATATCTAGAAAGCTGCAGAACTTGGACTTGCCCTGGATCTGAGCGTGTGTGGGACGATGCCTTGGTCCCTGCTCCCGGCATGGCCACCCTGGGAAGCAGGTGGGAGTGCAGGAAGCCGGTGTCTCACAGCTGCATCCGCCAAGGCCGCACACAGCAGATGGCGCGTCTGTGAGTGTGTGCAAGTGTGGTTCACGCTTGTGAGTGTGTGTGTGACTGGGGGTGTATGTGTGGGGCGTGGCTTGATGCGTGTGAGTGAATTTGTGTGTATGAGACCGAGTATGTGTGTGGGGCATGGTCTGCTGTGAGAGATTTGGTGTGGGTGACTGTGCACAAGTGTGTGGTGGTGTGTGACAAGCACATGGTGTGGCGTGTACTATGGGAGTGAATGTGTGTGTGTGGGGCGTGGCATGTCATACCTGAGTGCATTTGCATGTGTGTGACTATGCATGTGTGTAATGGCACGTGGCGTGACGTGAACAGGGGATGCCCTCAGAGACTTTCATTTAGAACTTTGTTCTGACCTCAGAGGCAGCCGCTCCGGTCGCGTGAGAAATGGCCGTCTGCTCAAAAGTTTGTCCTTGGTGGGCCTCATCGCCAGCAGGGCCCTGTGAGTTAATACTTCAGAAAATAAATTCTCTACTTTTCTTTTGAATAGCACAATTATCATGGGGATTCAGTTATTCTGTGTTAAAACATTTATTTACTAATGTAAACATTAAAAATGCACCACCATCTTAATAGCCTGTTTGGCTTCTTTGATTTTTTAAAGCCTGAAATTTGGCAGTGGCCGCGGCTCCCAGGGGGCGGAGGGTCCCACTTCTGGCACGACTGGGACCCGCTGGCTCTCAGGCCTTTTCTCGGGAGCAGCAGCTGCTGTCCTCTCCAGGAGGGAGACAGTGATGGGAGGGGGACTGTGAAAGTGACTGGCACAGGTCTGAGGGAGGGAAAAAATGGGCCAAAAATCACAGATGCCAGGCTCTTGGCTGTGCATCGGCCAAAAATTTACCCCCATTTTTCAAGACTCATTTTCCCCATCTGTGAAATGGAGCTGCGAGCAGTGCTGGTAGCGCTGTCTGGAGGCCTCTGTAGAGGAGGGGCAGGTGCCCCCGCACGTGGGTCTCCCTTCCATCTGCCCTGTGAGGGGAATCGGAGCGGCACCAGCTGTGTCAATCTCAGGTTCCTGACGGGAGTGCTCACTCCTCCTGGGGAAAGCAGAGTTTTAGGAAGGTCCCAGGGTGTGTGCTGCGGTAATTCGTCACTAGGAGAAGTGAATGGTATAAGAGCCAACTCCAAGAGGGGCATGAACCATCAGGAGTCTGGGGTTTGCTTTAAAATTACAATTTGGTTTAACAGCTAAAGTCCTAGTACCCAGGAAATAATGCACTGTTTGTCCCTTAATTCTTCACAAACAAACAAAAAGAGAAAAAAGACGTACCACTGGTAGCTTGACTTGTGGTTTTTTTTGAAAAAATTTCCTGGTTTGGCTCATAAGAAATATCCACGGTCAGTGCTGAGGAGAGACCTCCCGTGAATACTGACGAGTGCTCGCCACGCAAGGCTACCAGGCAGGGCTGGGGACATCTGTCTCAGTGGGTGGGACGGGAAGGTGGGAGATGAGAAATAAAAGTGCCTCTATCACCTGGACCTGATTCAGTGAAGGTGCTGTTTTAAAACTGATCATGACATTCAGATTGCTTTTAAAAGTACAGTTTATGGGGACATAACTTACAGATCATAAAGTTCACCTGTTTTAAGTGTCCAGTTTAATAGATCGCAGGTTTTACAGAGTGGCGAAACCATCACAGTGACCTAATTTCAGGACGGGCAGCCTGGCCGTGAGGACGCCCCACCGACTCCCAGCCCTGCGTGCCCACCTGTCTACTTTCAGTCTCACTCTGTTTTGCAGTTGACGTGACTCCATCACACGTGTCTTTCCGTGAGCCTGGCTTCCTTCACGAGCACGATGTTTTCAAGGGTCGTCCGTGTGGTGGCAGGTGTCAGTGCTTTGCTCCTTTTTATTGATCCCGATGTTCCCTTGCTGGATGTGCCGCATTGTATCAGTTCACCTGTGATGGACATTCGGGTTGTTTGCCTCTTGGACTTGAGTGAGTCGTGGTGCCGTAATGGTTGTGCACAACCCTCTGGGAGGTGTTTTCACCTCTTTTGAGTCCATCCTGGGTGGAGGTGTGCTGAGTCCCTGGTAGCTCTATGCTTAGTCTTTCTACACACTGCCATCTGCCTTGCAAAGTGGCAGCACTGTTTACACCCCCCAACCCCCCCTACAGTGTGCGAGGGTTCTGATTTCCCACTTCCTTGCCAGCACTTGGTATTTTGTTTGTTTGATTTTTTTATTTTTTTAGAGACACAGTCTCATTTTATCACCCTCGGTAGAGTGCCGTGGCATCACACAGCTCACAGCAACCTCCAGTTCCTGGGCTTAGGTGATTCTCTTGCCTCAGCCTCCTGAGTAATGGACTATAGGCGCCCGCCACAATGCCTGGTTATATGTTCGTTGCAGTTCAGCTGGGGCTGGCTTTGAACCTGCCAACCTTGGTATATGGGGCCGGCGCCCTACTCACTGAGCCACAGGCGCCGCCCTGATATTTTTCTGTTTTGGTAACAGCCATGCTAGTGGGCATTATTCACTGTGGTTCTGATTTTCCAGTACTTGGTGGCTGGCGATGCTGAGAATCTTTTCTCTGCTCATTGGCCACTTGTGATTCTTCCTGGGCAGGTTTCTTAAGGTCCTAGGAACGTGGTGCCATCCACCGCTGCCCGGCCTATGTCCTCCCACCTGGCTGTGCAGAGAACCAGGCTGCGGCTCCCTCTGAGCAAGTCACCTGCTCTGTGGTGGCTGCCCCCGGGAAGGAAGCTGGCAGGTGGAGTCTCACGGCTGTGCCTCCAGCTGGAGGGGCATCAGGCACCTGCCCTCCCAGGTGGGCAGCTTGCTTGGTGGCGCTGAGCAGGGACTAACATCTCTACAGCACAAAACGTGCATTTCCACTTGTGGCATCATTTGGTTTTCCGGCGAGGCTGTTCCGATTCACCCTTTCGTTCAGGAGGAGGCTAGAGCTTGTCCAGAGTCATTCAGTGACCTGACCTCTGACCCTGCGTTCTGCCCCTGCTCTCGAGTCCAGAAGGCCCTGGAAGAGCCCGACCTTGGCAGGAGCACGTCCTCCAAGGTTCTGCCGCTGAGACCCCTTTCTTCATCCTGTGTGCATGTTTTATTGGGGTTTAATGTACACAATGTGAAACTTGACATTGTAACCCTTTCTAATGTCTAATGCTCAGTGGCACTGAGCACGTTCATACTGTTATGGGACCATCAGTACCACCATCCGTGGGGCTTTGCTTCTTGTAAAACTGCTACTCTGTCCCCAGGAAACTGCATCTTCCGTTCCTCCCCAGCCCCCGGCAAGCACCTTGGTTGAATGCCTGTGAATTCAGCCACTCTCGGGGCTTTGTGTAAGTGGAACCAGCCTGTGAATTCGGCCACTCTCGGGGCTTTGTGTAAGTGGAACCATGAGTGTGGGTCCTTGGGTGTGGCTGATTTCACTTAATGTGCCGTCCTCAAGGTCCATCCATGTCGGACACGTGTCAGAGTGTCATCCTCCTTCTGGCTGAGTGACAGCCACTGCAGGAACGTGCTGCGTGTTTGTCTGTTCACCTGACTCAGGCCCCGGGGTCGGAGCTTCTGAGAACGTGTGGTGCATGTATCTGGGGTGTGCCTGGCAGTGGATGAGGTGGTGTGTGAGCGCCCTGTGCTCAGCTCTTTGCCGAGCTCTTGTCTGCACTGTGTCACCAAGGGCCGCCCTGCATTCCCACCGGCTCCACAGGAAGGGCCTGGGCACTGCCTTCTTCTTCAGTGCAGAATTAAAGGCCAGAAAAAGGCCACAGCCCAGGACTCCAGGTGCTCAGGGTCCATAGTCGGAGTCAGCTACCTGAGCTGACACAGCACAGGTGGCTCTGAAGGAGTGGGGATGTCACTTTCTGTCATCAGTAAGAGTCCCTTGGATGACAGTGGGCAGGTGGGTGTGTGGCCCTCCCACGCCAGGGTCAAGTCACCTGTGATCCCGTTACTGTGACAAGAGCTCACTCCCTTGCACGTGGCTGATTCCACTGGCTGCCCGCCTGGTTTTTACCTTCCTTCCTGTCCAAACAGACGGCAGCTTTGCTCAGACATGTGGAGTGACCACACGTGCTCATTCTCCAGGCTCAGGCCCTGAGAGCCCCTGACCTGGCCTTCTCCTTCATCCTCTCACCTCTTCCCTGCAGCTGGGCAGCTGCTTCCGTCCCTCCTCAGGGCTGGGGATGTGCAGGGAAGGGCACTGAAGGGCAAATGGGATCTTATAAAGTATGAGGCATAGAGGATGGAGTCTCGAGGTCAAAACTGGGTGTCTGCCTGGGACACACTGCCCCGCCCACGGTGAGGGATGTCCCATGCCCTAGAGTAGAAGGCCTGCTGGGACTGCCCCACAGGGCTCAGAGTGAGGGCCCCCAGACCTCTGTCAAGGATGCTGTGTCTGAGCCGTGGTTGTCATTTGTGCACTTGGAAGGCACAGCCTTTGTCTGCTGAGAGTCGTCTCTCCATCCTCCCTTTAATAAGAAATATAAACACAGCTCGGTGTGTGCTCCCGTGCCAGGCAGAGGCAAAGCCTCCCTAAGACCTCGTTATACACTAGATTGCTCGTTTAATTTCAGGTTTAAGCAGCTCTGTGGAACATATGAAAGCCCATGGATCACAGTGGAGGGTTTCATATTTTATCTTTGTCTCCAAATAAGGCAGGCCCTGTGGAGCTGGATGGCGGGCTTCTCTGAGCACACTGGGCTGACCCTGAGGGCATCACGCCCTGCAGCGTGAGCATCAGTCCTGCTGTTCTTGGGGCCACAGAGGCATGACTTCCAGTTTTGACATGTTACTGGCATAGGTGGTTCCATCCTGGGGCACACAGTCTAGGCCACTGAGGGGAGGGGAGAACAAGCTGACTCCTTGTTCTGGTGACACCAAAAGGCAGAGACCCAGCACTGAGCCCGTGGGCAGCCTGGACACCCCTGGCCCCGACCCCTCCCAGCCCAGACTGCACTGAGGGTACTCTAACTCCCTGTGGGCAGCCTGGACACCCCTGGCCCCAACCCCTCCCAGCCCAGCCTGCCCTGAGGGTCCTCACACTCCCTGTGGGTGGCCTGGACACCCCTGGCCCCAACCCCTTCCAGCCCAGCCTGCCCTGAGGATCCTCACACTCCCTGTGGGCGGCCTGGACAACCCTGGCCCCGACCCCTCCCAGCCCAGCCTGCCCTGAGGGTCCTCACACTCCCTGTGGGTGGCCTGGACACCCCTGGCCCCGACCCCTCCCAGCCCAGCCTGCCCTGAGGGTCCTCACACTCCCTGTGGGTGGCCTAGACACCCCTGGCCCTGACCCCTTCCAGCCCAGCCTGCCCAGAGGGTCCTCACACTCCCTGTTGCCCAGGCTCTGTGTGGGGAGCCTGTCTTGGCCTCCATCCTCCTCCCTTAGACACAGCCCCTAGAGACCCATTGACTTTCTAAGGCACAATTTCCTGTATGTTGGAGGCAAGAAAAATTTTAAAAAGGCAGGGTTGGGAGCAAAGGACTGGGCATTTTATTCTTCTAGATTTCTGACTTAATTAATTTCCCACTTAATTCTCTGATTAAGCAGAATGTCTGTGAAGAGCATCAGCCATGTGCCCTGAGCTGGGGCCTCTTGGCACGATGGTCCCTGCAATGCTGCCGCTGACCTTTCCCAAAGACTCCCTTTATTCCAATTATTGATCCTTTAATGGCATCTAATGTTGATGTGAGGCTGCTGCCAGCCTGGATATCGATCACTCCTTAGGGAGCCGCTCGGGAGGACCCTTTGCATGTGTGCTTGCCGGCAGAGCCTTGCAGACACCAGGCCAGGCAGGGACCCCAGGATGAATTAATGTCTTTTGCAGCAATATGGAAGGAAGTAGAGAGCATTCTCCTAAGCCAAATATCTCAAGAGTGGAAAAACAACAGTTTTTCAATGTAGATAAAACAGCCTTCTTTTGGAAGGAGATACCTTCCAAAAGAAGGCTGGCTCCTACCCCCACATCCCCCAGCTCCTAACCCACCACGGACCCCCAGCTCTTACTCTCAGGACCCCCCAGTTCCTACCTCTGCTGGCCCCTCAACTCCTATCCTTTAAAAACCATCCAGCTCCTACCCTCCAGAGCCTCGCAGCACTTACCCCCCCTCTCAGGGGCCCTTCAGCTCCTACCCCCAGGGTCACTGTCAGACCTCACCCCCCAGGGTCACTGCCAGCGTCCCCCCCCCACCAGGTTCACTGCCATCTCCTACC
>CAUYON010130456.1:0-64182 GCA_963573935.1 Arctocebus calabarensis | reverse complement strand
TTTATTATTTCCTTTTTCCTTCTTCACTTCTATAGCCTACCCCAATAATGGACAGTATTTTTTTGACAAATATCTTTAATTTCTATATATTTAGTGTGTGTGGGAGGGGTGTTTGAGACAGAGTCTCACTTCATCACCCTGTCTAGAGTGTTATGGCATCACTGCTCACAGCAATCGCAAACTCCTGGGCTCAAGAAATCCTTGTTGCTTCAGTCTCCCGAGTAGCTGGGACTGCGGGTACCTGCTGCAATGCCCAGTTACTTTTAGAGATGGGGTCTTACTCTTGCTCAGGCTGGCGCGGGAACTCCTGAGCTCAAGCTATCCACCTACCTCAACCTCTGAGAGTGCTAGGTTTAGACTTGAGCCACTGTGCCCAGCCGTTTTTGTATTATTGTTATGGTGTACTGTCTCTGCCCATTACATCTCTAGTATGAAGCGATTACATTATTATTACTGCATGGGGTTGTTTTCTTAGTGACAGTTATAACATCCTGCTCTTTACCATACTCGTGGTGTTTAGATCTTATAGGTGATTACGAATGTATTCAGAACAATAGTCAAAATTAACAATAATCTAGAGACCTGAAGAAAGTTAAAATGATCCTTCTGCTGATGTCATCAGTCCATTTAAGATAATATATATCTGTGGTGTTCATCAGGCACAAAGTTCCATTAGTTTTTCCACTCATTTTGTGTACACTGCCATATAATGCTATAACTATGTCTAAAATCATCATACATTTTATATACCACAATATTAAGACATAGGTGTGGTTCCAACGATAACTTTCTGTAAATATTTGCAGAGAGCCCTTAAATAAACTAGGTAGGGCTGGTTAAATATTTTCTAAATTTGTACTGAATCAGTTGTAAAATGTCTAATCAAAACATTGCTTAAAACTGTCTGAATATAAAATATTTTTGGAAAATTTCCTCCGATTGACTAATAATTAGCAAATAACAATGATCAATAATAACACATTTTTCCAAAGAGAGAAATGCAAGGGGCCACAACCTTCCATACCTGGATATTCTAGCAATGCAAGGAGATGACTTGCTGTGAAACTCTGCATCTGCAACCACATTCCTACACCTGGTCAGCTTCACATTTCTTATCAGCAATTCTGTCCTCCAAAGTCCATTCTGGGTCAAAGAGCAGAGCTAACATTCACATATACACCTAATTTTCTTTGAGCCCTTATTCTGGGCCAAGTGTTGTGCTAAACTCTTTATAATCCCATTTGTTCCTATAATTATGAAGCCCCATTTTACAGTTGAGAAAACTAACAGCAGGTGCTCTCAATGGCTATGGCATTGTAATTGAAAACATCCTTTCTTGTGTGGACAAAATCAGTCACTAGCAGGAAAACATCTTTGGACTGACAGAGCACTCCAGTCAACCCTAACCAATATTCCACTGAAGGATATTAACAAAGCCTTGTTGTATATAATTCCTTAGCTTTTTTCAAGGTACACATTTGATTGTTACAACTCCAAGGTAAGCAGGAAAGAGATTATGAGCCTTACTTTAGAAGTGAGTTAACTGAAGGGAGGAGAACGTCAGTCAATATGACTTTCCTAAGATTATATAGTTAAATAATTGCAGAGTTGAGTCTGGAACATTGGCCCTCTGATGATTCATGCAATATTTTTCAGGCAGAATGCCCTTCAAATAACATTTAAATTGTTGGTCATTCAGTCTCTATGTCTTAGAATTTATAAGAATTTCATTTTTCTAAAAAATATACAAGTCTTTGTGGAAAACAAAATTGAGATGAAAGAAAAAAGAGAAATAAGACAAAAATATAATAAACTTCAAACCACGTCATAAACAAACATTAAAGAAAACATCATATTCCCCGGAATATTGGGCTTGAGTCTTCAAAAAATCTGTAAGGCTAACCTTCAGAAGGCTACATCCTTAATTAATAATTTATCTAATAACAATAGCTGAAAACCCCAGAACATTTTTGCAGTTTCTTATTTGTGTCATTCCTTGCTGGCTACAGAAAGAATTGATTTATGTGTAACCATTGGTTATCAGTCATTGCCATTCTGGACTGAATCACTATAAGGAAATCTTAGTCTCAGTCAAAAATGAAATCAATGTCAGCTATTTTTAATTTTTAGAGATAAGTAAGTGCAAAAGTTAAGACCTGCATCACAATTCATATGGAGTTACTTTATTAATCAGTATCATTTGGATTGTCATTTTTTTTATTATAAATGTATATAGTTAAGAAGTAAGACAAATTACTGTGGGAACTTTGTTGTTTTCTACATTATTTACAAAGATTTTAAGTGAATAAATCCAAGCTCAAATTCATAAGACAGCTGCTCCCTTGCTCAATTGGGTTGAAAGGTTTCTGTTCCATTTCTCTCCAACCATCAATTCTATTCTTCTCTCTGAAGAGCCAATTTCTCTGATTACTTATTAATCTAGTTTTTCTGTATTCAGTAGGTGGTTTTATATGTGTAAGTTTTCCCCCCTTTTTTCTCTTTTCTAAAGCATGGACTCTGGCCTTAAATGTCCATGCTTTACAAGTCTAACGTTCATATTAACCAGCCACTTTGTCCCTTAATTCAAATGTTCTATAGACACATAAAGTTGTCTCAGCCCAGTTTCTGAACATGTTCCAAGGAATGATATGATAAACATGATGAAAGCTTGTACAAATAATACCACCAAAGTTCACCAAGTCAGGATAATTCCCCAAGAAAAGAAGATGAGCCAGGCAAACACCAAAAACACATTTATAGTTAATTAACATTTATCAAACATTATCCTATTTACCACAATAAAGGAAAACATAGGATATTCCAGAGGGGCATAGAACATACACTTAAACTGCAACAGAAATCATCATGGACAGCTCATAAAGGAAGTAATATATAAGCTGCAATTTGAAAAAAGAATGGACAGTAAGAGTTAGGGAAAGACAATGAAATAGGGTGTCCCACATAAAGAGATCAACATATACAAAAAACTATGGAAATGTTTGGCACCCTGAAGGAACTACACACCGACTGTGAAGGGGGCAACAACAAGAGATGCAGCTGGACGGCCAGGGAGGACATGATTACAGAGTGTTAGCCAAGTCACCAAAACGTTTGATTTTTGTCCTGTAATCTATTAAGGAATTTTAAGAAGAGTTATAGCATAAAAGTGCTAATAATAGCTAATATTTAACACAGCTAAAATGCTAATAATAATATTAATGGTATCAATATTAATTCTAATAATAATAATATTAAGGATAGTGAACACATATCTCAGGCACTATGCTAAATGCTCGGCATGCATTATTTCAATTCTCACAAAATTCCTTAAGATATATACTGTTTGTATCCTTATTATTCAGGTGAGCATATAAGCTAGTAAATATAGAACCATAGACAGGGATGAACTGGATGGGAGCAAGATTAGAAACTGGAAAATGAGTTACTTCGTTGTATTAATCCCTGCTTAAGAAGACTCCGACTGGGCGGCCCCTGTGGCTCAAAGGAGTAGGGTACCAGCCCCATATACCACAGGTGGCAGGTTGAAACCCAGCCCTGGCCAAAAACTGCAAAAAAAAAAAAAGAAGAAGAAGAACTAGAAGACTAGGACTTTGTTTAACACAGTAAAGAAGAGGATAGGGAGGAAAGACTGGACAAAAGAGAAACAAAGGAGTCAGAACCAAGTTGTTGTTCAACATAGATACAGTCAAAAGGGGAAAAGGATAGTTAACAATAACTGCAACATTTTTGTAATGGGGATTTAGGAAGACAGTATTGCCTGAAGAGAGGAAATTTGGAAAAGAAATACGTTGACTTTAAGGTAATGTGAGATACTAAATGGAAACATCTAATGGGCAGCTGGATATATTGGTGCAGTACTCTCAGGAGAGACACAAGAAATGTAACTGCTCAGACAAAAGGGAATTGTGTTTCTTACAGAAAATTCTAGCACAGATATTTCATTTTGGCAGGTGGCTCGCCTCCACGCGGTTACGCAGGGAGCCATGTTGATGGTGGTTTCTTGTGTTCCACGTGGGTTCTCTACAGTGTCTCTGCTTGGACAAAAGAGTAGAAGTTTAAGGCCAGAGGTTTCCTCTTAAGCAAGTGAGGGGGGCACTGCACACATTTCTAATTATATTCCACCTTTGAGAACTACTGCTTGTCCGTGTCTACTGCAGTGGGATCAGGAAATGTAATTCCTAGCTTGCTTGACATGAAACAGCTAAAATTGTATTATTATGGAGGACAGATTAGTTGCCAGTCCCTACTACATGATAGTAGTTGGAGAGTCTAAAGCCACAGACGTGGATTAGATGACCTGGGAAGAGTGGGCAAGCTGAGGAGAAAAGAGGGCCAAGGAAGGAACTGATGGACGATTAGTCTTTGGGGGACTGTGTGAGAGCCCTCAAGGAGCTGGATTCTAGATTCCCTTGTTTTTTTTGCCTTGCTTTTTTTTTTTTAATTAAGAATTTGGTGACCTGACTCGCAGTGTGTACTTCATAAATTATAACACTGTAGTAAAAAATTATCCAAATTCTAGGTGCCCTTTCAAGTTTGTCACCCCCCATCCAACAGCAGCACATTGCAGCATTGTTTCGCTGGCTTTCTTTTTTACCCACAGGGGAGATCAGCCAAAGCACACAGAAGGGAAGTTGTAAAAGCTTTGCATAATTTTGAGGGACAAAACTGTGAATTAGCTAAACGAGGGCTAAAGGGGTTGGAAAAGATAAATGATGGAATAATATTAATGAGACAAAACTTCATAGGCATAGATGGTATATGGTTTTTAAAAATTAAATTCTTAAGGAAAGAGGTAGGAGACCTTGCTCAACAACAGTTAATATGAGAAGACCTTGAGTTTTCTTTGACCCCAAGATCAATGTTTAGGAACACTAGAATACAGCTGCTAAGAAAGTGATGCAATCTTGGGCTTTGCTAGTAGATTTGGCACATACAGCAGAAAAAGCTGGTACACGAGGCACTGTATACCGAGTGCTTGTGTATGCCATCCTCCCATCTACAACTTACATTCACCTTCACTTCTTTCTCACTCTTCTCCCCACATCCAACTAATATCAAGTCCCACCTATTCTTCCTTTTATAAATTTTGTGATCGTTACGGTATTGAATTGCAATTAGAGGTTTCAGCATGAATTCATTATATATAATTATATATATAATACACATACAATACATATTCTATTACTTAGTAGAAAGAAAGAGTTATAAACACATGTATGTGTGCGTGAACACTTCTTCGCAAAAACACCACAGGAACAATGGACATATCAAGCACTCAGATCCGTTTCTAAATGCCATTTTTCACTAAAAAAAAACAGGAATCCTTAAGAAAATGGCTGAGGGAGGGCAGGGACAAGGAAACTATAAAATGAGCCTAGAACGTTTTGTTGTGCCAGGAAGTCAGAAAGTTTTAAAATCATAAGAAGAACATGTTAAGAAAAAGAACCAAGGTCCAATTTAATGAATATTAAATGTTAGTGGATGAAGTCATGTTTGTTGAGCAAGAAGATATCTACATAGTTTCAGGGTAATCTCACACAAATAATTTATTAATTACAAAGATTAATTACAAAGAGGAAAATACTACCTTTACAGCAGATTAACTTAGCAAACATAAATGTATTTACATGATTAAAGTTAATGTCACTAATAGTGAAACAAATTGACGTTATGTACTTCCTGATAGGACATCCTGAGAAGGACTCAATGCCTATTCTATGGTATTTTTGACAATAAAAAATATATAAACCTGAAGATAATTGTGAAGAACATCAAAGAAATCCAAATTTAACAATATTCTACGAAGTTACTGGCTTTACTCTTCAGAAATGTCATGAGGAACTGTTTCAAATTAAAGAAAACTAAAGAGACAAGTAAGAGAACCTGTGAATCTAATTGTACTTTGTCCCCCACCAAAAATATTTTTGGAGCAATTTGTGAAATTCAAATAAAATAATTGTATCAAAGTTATATACTCTGGTCTTGAAGGAGTACTTTGATTGTGTAGGAGACAGATTTTAGGAAATACACAGTAAAGTATTTGTGCCTAAAAAGAAGAAGGAAAACAAATGTTTAAGTAAATGGGGTAAAATGTTAAGAATTGCTGAATCTGGAAAGAAGGTATAATAGTGTTCACTGTAATTCTTTTCTAAATTTTATGTAAGAAATAATATTGAACTAGAAATTTTTTTTTAAAGTTTTAAATCTCTGGCTCGGTGCCTGTGGCTCAAAGGGCTAAGGCACCAGCCACATACACCTAAACTGGCAGGTTCGAATCAAGCCCGGGCCCGCCAAACAACACTGACGGTTGCAACCAAAAAAAAAAAAAAAAAAAAAATGGCCAGGCATTGTGGCGGGCGTCTGTAGTCCCAGCGACTTGGGAGGTAGGGGCAAGAGACTCACTTGAGCCCAGGAATTGGAGGTTGCTGTGAGCTGTGATGCCACCGCACTCTATCCAGGGTGACAGCTTGAGGCTCTGCCTCAAAAAAAACAAAAAAAAGTTTTAAATGTGACCCAAGTAGTTACCAATATATTGTTTTCTGAATTTGATTATACACCTTTAATCCACTAATCTAGGAACTTCCTTCCATCTGCTATGTACAAAGAAAAAAGTGGAAAAGATTATTAATTCTTTCTAATGTTAGTTACAATTACTTTTATAATTTTTGAAAGCCAGTAAGAACCATTCAAAAGAAAATTCAACATAGCTTTTGAAAAAGTACAAAGGAAAATAATAAAAAAGCCAACCTAAGCAAGCTACCTGGGTGACTGGTGTCTCCTTTACCTACAATCATGAAATAAATCAAATAGTGGAGAGAATCCCAGCAACTTGCAAGCAGAGATTTGGGGAGAGTTGACCATCTCACAACCATACAGTTTCCAATGGTACCACTGGAGCTGTCTTCTAAATAAGAAATAGAGAAAAAGCTCTCAAAAAACCTATAATATACCAGGTCTGACAATTAAATTCACAAACTCACCACTATGTGCTTACATTGGCAGCACTGCACAAACAGCTCGGTAGGGTTTCATAACCTTCGTATAGCAGGGTCTCACAACTGTGTTTGTGTTGAGGTATGGTGGTGACTACCTGAGTGGTGTTCATTACTGTTGTTGCATGATTTTGTGTGCTGGCATGAGAATGTTAGAGCTTGAATTAGATCAATGAACAAAGATTCAACTTCTTGTTCCACTTGACAAGAGAGGAAGTGAAATCAGGGACAGGTTAGCCTAAGTTGATGGGGATAATGCCATGAAGAAAACAGCAGTGTACAAATGGATTAAAAATTTTTCTGAGGGGAGAGAAAGCGTCACTGATGAAAAGAGGTCTTAACAGCCAGTAACAAGTAGAACTGAGGAAAACGTTGCAAAAATTTATTGAATTGTGCATCAAAAATAATTGGCTAACTATGAAAAGCATAGCAGACCAAGTAAACATTGATAGAGAAACAGGAAAATCGTAACTAAAAATTTTGGCATGAGAAAGATGTGTGCAGAAATTGTCCTGAAGGAACTCACTGATGAACAAAAGCAAAGAAGAGTTGAAAATTGCCAACACCTTTTGTAGAGGCAAGATGATGTTCTGGGTTGTGTTATCACTGGTAATGAAACATGGGCATACCAATATGATCAAGAAACAAAGCATCAAAGGGTACAGTGGAAGTCAGCCAATTCTCCATTGCCAATAAATTCTGCCAGTGCAAGAGTCAAAACAATGTTGCTAACATTTTTGGATATTGTAGGAATTACTCATTATTAATTTGTACCAAAGGAACAAACAGTTAATCATGTTTACTATTTAGAAGTGGTGAAAAGACTGTGTGAAAAAGTTAGACAGAAACAACCTAAACTTCTTACCAACAATTCATGGCTCTTGGATCAGAGCAACGCACCAGCGCATGCAAGCTGTGAGGGAGTTTTTAGCCAATAAATAAGTAACCATATTAGAACCATATAAACACCCTACCTACTCACCTAATAAGGCCCTCAATGGCTTTTTTCTTTACATAAAAATAAGGGAAATGTTGAAAAGAAGACATTTTGATAACATTGAGGATGTCCAGGGTAATAACACAATAGCTGTCCTGGTCATTTCAGAAAAAAAGTTCAAAAATTGCTTTGAAGAGTGGATTAGGTGCTGACATTGATGCATAAGCTTCCCAAGGGGAGTATCTTGAAGGTAATCATAACGATATTCAGGATTGCAGGATGTGGCCCTTTTTATAGGGTGAGTTTGTGAACTTACTTGTCAGACCTCTATCATTTATAAAAAACTCAGATTAAAAAAATCAAAAGTAGTAGGTCTTTGAATTCAGAAATTTGGAATAAATAAAAATAAATCAATGAACCTATTCTGTAAGATATTAGGTACAGATCATTTATTAAAATGCATAGAATGTGTAACGCTAAGAGTGTAAACTGTGGACTGTGGGGGATAATGATGTAGATTCAGTAATTGTAACAAATGTATTACCTTCGGAACCAGACACTGATAGTGGGAGAAGGATGGGGGGCAAGGTATACACTTTGTACCTTCTGTTTGATTTTGTTGTAAACCTAAAACTTCTCTGAAAAATAAAATTCATACATTTAAAAATGTTTAGAGGTGAAAGTGGAATTTTCTTACAAAGTCTAACATAATTCTCTAATCATTTGAACTTTAAACTATGAAACTACTGAAGGAAATTTAATTGGATTACCTTAATTTGAATTGGATTTAATCTAATTGGATTGGATTGAATTGAATTGAAATTTTAATATGTGCCTCTGCATTTTATGCCTACATTCCTTAAAAAGAAAGACAATTATCTTTTAGGGGAGCATTCATGTGTGCTGGACAGATAGATAGATGATAGATGGATAGATAGATATATATGTAGACAGATAGATATCACTGTGCATTTAACAGAACATCTTGTCAGCCACTGGTGATGGAAATGAAAGTAATTAAAGGAAAATTGTTGTCCTTTAAGAGACTGAAATCCAGCAGAGAACCAGGCATGTAGACTGTCAAAGACAACCTCTACTGATGCATGTGCCATTGTGCCATGTACAATGCCATGGCCATTCACATAGCTGACTAGGGAATGAATGATACAACTTGGAGTTGCTCAGCAGTCCTATCACAAGTTACTGAACAAAAATAAGGGTGGGCCGTCAGGACATTGGTAGTCGACTAGACATCCAGGCTTTTTGAGGAAATAAGACAGGGTCATAGATCAGATGACATAATTTTGCATTAATAGAGGATAAGAAGGAAGGTATGTTTCAAGCATGAACAAAAGCAGGGCTGGGGAAGAGAAGACAGTTTTCCATACATCTAGAAAGTAAAATTCAAAGTAGTGACAAGTGATACACTGGACAGGCAGGCAGGGACCAGGTGGTGAAGAGTTAGAGAGTAAAAATCTTATCCCTGAGACAGAGAGTGAAGAAACATAAAGAGTTTTGAATAAAGACATAACATGAGTATATTTTTATTTTGAAAAAATAATTCTTGAATAAGGAAAGATTCCATACTAGAAACAAGAAAATAGTGAGCCTGGTGCAGTAGATCACACCTGTAATTGTAGCACGCTGGGAGGCCAACGTGGATGGGTTGGAGCTGAGCTCAGCAGTTGGAGAGCAGCCTGAGCAAAGGAAAGATCCATCTCTCCTAAAAAATAGAAAAATTAGCTGGGTGTTATGGTGAGCACCTGTAGTCCCAGCTATTTGGGAGTCTGAGGAAAGAGAATTGCTTGAACCCAAGAGTTTGAGGTTGTTGTTAGCCATGACTCCATGGCACTCTACCCAGGGTGGCAGAGACCTTGTCTTAAAAAGGAGAAGAAGAGGAGGAGGAGGAGGAGGAAGAGGATGAGGAGGGTGGACTCAATATTTCAACAATCTTAGTGAAAATAATGGGGACCCAAACTAGAATGAGCCATGCAGTGTGGACAGAGGAGGAAACAGACTCAGAGCTGGTGGGGCGTAGAGTGCTGGGGGTTGGTGACTAGTGGAACGCAGTGGTGAGAGGTGATGGTGGTCGTCTTCTCTGAGGGAGAGGCCATGAGAAAAGGAGTATGTTCAAGGGAAGAGATGAACAGCTTAGTTTTAGACATGTTGAGTTAGGAGTGCCCGTGTGGCATCCAAGTGGAAACGTCCAGATGACAGCTGGTTATTTGGGTCATTTTCTTTTCACTGACATGGAAGAATTGGTGCCTTCAGGATTGATATACCTTCTTTATATTTGTTATGTGGACACACATCAGGGGACCGTGCAGCTTGCAGAGGAAGTGGGCTCAAGATCAACCTTCCCCAAAGGAGCAGGGAAAAGACAGAGGTGGTTCTGAACCTCTGTTCAGAGAGAGAGATGAGCGCTGAGTTTACTCTCTCCTAAGACACCCGCCCTTTGCTGTTAGGCTGCTTTTCTAGAAAATGCAATTAGGATAGAACATATGGCTTCTCTCTGATCAGAATGGGGCTTAGTGAGTGTCCTCATAACTACAAAACTACATGAATAAAGCCGAATACGGGCACAGTGAGCATTGGAAAATATCTAATTCAGAAAAAACAAATAAACCACCAGCTATCTTTCTATACTAGCATCAAAAACACATTTATTAAGAATATGTTTCGATGAAGCCCTCTGGTAGGCATCCCATAAAAATCATTAAACTCTGTCCAACAGAATTTAGAAAACAGAAGTTCAAATGTAAAAATAGTAAAGTGACATAAGCAACCGCCCACAGGCTAACGTGATTAAACATGAACAAACACATAAATATCAAAGCATGTAATATAGTTTGAGGAATGGCGAGCTCAGAGAGTTACACATGGCAGCAAAATAAAATACAAAGGAACAGCTACTTCCCTTTCAACCTATCAAGAAAAGTTTTATTGAGAACACACAACTGTAGCTATTTGTAGAATGCTGAGCTTGGATTTCTGGGAGTAGCAGAACTCTCTATGATTAAAAAAAGAACAAAAAACAAAAAACAAAACGAAACCAGCTTAGAAATAGCTTGAAAGCAGGAGTGAGATCATCTGCTCAAAAGAGAATTGTGGTAATTCGCTTGGGGAGAGGGGGCATACTGGGTTTTAGGGTGGGTTTTAGGGGTAGAAGGTGGCAATCACACTTGCAAGTTTTAATGGGAAGGCATTTTGATAACTGCTACTACTGATATATTGTCTGCACTCAATATTAGTAATTTCAATTATACCCTATAAACTATGAGAGTGTGTAAAACCATTCTATATTGTGCCATATGAGATAGAAGTAAATGTTTAATTATATTACAGTTTTAATATTGTACATTCTTCTCAGGCTTAATTGGAGTGTTGTGACTTCTATTGTTGTAAGTTTCTAGTTTTCAAGTATAATGACAATGTGCTTATTAAACATGCATATCTTAGGAATTAAAAATGCATTTCTATTTCAGGGAAGAGAACGAGCTGCCTGAGCATAAAAACCCTTGAACAGCAAGGAAATTATTTTCATTTTCTTCACCTTTAACGATTAAAAAAATAGAAATGGAAAGAATGCAGGTTATTTTCAATACTGCTGTAGACTGTTAGTACAATAAGCGTGATTATAACTGCAACCAAATAACTTCCACCACTAGGAATTCTAGGGATATAACATGTTTCACAAACTGGAGTGAAATAAGACAGAGGAGCTGAGATAAGGAGAGTAGGATATGACAGCTGGTAGGAAACCAGACTCACAAGTTCTGGTTTGCTGTGCTAGCATCCAGAGTAGTTTCTCTAAAAGAGGGTTCTTTGGGGATGTCAGCACCAGGTACTGTCACAGCTACATCACTATACTCACTATAATCACAAGTTGGGATGCTGAATATTAGTATTGTTATGGTCAGTTGAGTTTTCTGGTTGTCTGGATTGGAAGCAATAGGAGCCTATGTAACATTTTTAAGTTTACTGATTTATACGTGTCACTGATCAAAAAAAATACATACAAAGTCAATGCCTAAGAAGGAAAATCATGAAAGTGGCAATGATAAGACTTTAGGAGGAGTGACATTTCCTTTAGTACATGTGTATAAAATCAACTAAAAAACTTGGACAAGTGAATTGAGACATAGTGAAAACTTAAAGAAAAGACAGCTCCTTCCTGGTGAGTGGTTATTTAAACCTAGGGGGAAAGACAAGAGTCTAGCTGCACTAACAGATTATTCGCTATTAATGCTGTTTAGATCTCTAATTCAGAATCTTTCTAATCCTCTCTCCAATGTTATAAGTGATCAGAAAAATTTCACAAAGTGTTCTAGAACAGAAGCTCAAAAACTATTTTTTTTTAATAAAAATGGAATGGGAGAAAGAAAAGCGGAGGAGAAGAAATAATGGTCATTTGCCATGAATTTTGAGATTTATCCTTACTTCTCCCTTTGCTAGGCAAAATGAGAGGGCAACAAGGTTCTGGGGAGGTGGATGACTTCAATTCTTCAGAGGAGGATAGGTTCAGAATTACCACATGGAAGAAGTGCTATCAATGCAAGGAGTGTGTCTTTCATCATTTATGTTAAAGGATCTTAGTTTGTTCACACAAAAAAGGGAGACGTTATGCTGCTGATTGCCTTACCTTGAATCTATGCTTTCAGATAATCTGAATGACAGCATTTTTTTCCCGAAGGGGAGAAAAAAAATTCACCTTTTTGAAAATATGGAGGAGAAAACCAAGCTAAATGTAAAGCACTAATTCATAATTTTTATGATGATATTTTAAAATAAAATTGATGACCTCCTTCTTTCTACAGTTTATAAAAACTTATGGTACAATCATAATAATAATTACCAGGATTCTGATTATCCTAATATGGTCAGGCGAAGAAACTGAGATATTAAATGTTACGATTTTTCTCACACTCTGTGTCTGACCTTCCAACCATTTCCCTTGCCTTTAGGTCCAGAGAGGTAGGTCTGTTTTTGTACCCCTGGGAGATTATGAAAACCTTGCTGGAAATGATATCTTAATTTTTAAGCCTAAATTTAAAATGGGAAGATTTAGGAAGCAGACAAAGTGATTGAGAAAAAAAAAAAAAAGAGTGTTGTCTGCTCTTTCTGTCCTCCTGCAGCAAATATGAGCAGAGAAGAAAAGAAGAGAAACGGTGAAGCGTGAAGTGCAAACGTGGGGGCCTGGCACCTTGAACCTCAGGTGGGTGGACATTTGGGGAAGGACACTGCACAAACGTATCTGTCATACTCAGGTTCCTTTAACAAAGAACCTTAGACAGAGTGGCTCAGTTTGGGGGCCTGGCGGTCCAAGACAAAAGTGCCAAAGGGCTGTGTTGAGGGTCTTCTTCCAGATTGCCTACTGCTAACTTCTTACTATGTCCTCACGTGGTGGAAAGAGAGGGAGAGAGGACTCTGGGGTTCCTTTTCTAAGGGCACTAATCTCTTTCATGAGGGCTAGTTTCCTCCTATAGTTTCCCCTTCCTAATCCCATCACATTGGGGATTAAAATTTCTCCTCTCCGCTTTCTTTTCTTCCCTTCCCTTCCCTTCCCTTCCCTTCCCTTTCCTTCCCTTCTCTTCTTTTCTCTTCCCTTCTCTCTCCCTTTCTCTCTTTCTTTTTTATTTTTGACAGAGTCTCACTCTGTCCCCTTGGCTAGAGTGCCATGGCATCATAGCTCACAGCAACCTCCAACTCCTGGGTTTAAGCAATCTTCTTGCTTCAACCTACCAAGTAGCTGGGACTACAGGTGTCTGCCACAATGCACAACTAGTTTTTCCACACACACAACTCGTGGTTCAAGCAATCCTCCTATCTTGGCCTCCCAGAGTACTGGGATTACAGTCACTTTGCCTGGCTTGGGGATTAGAATTTCAAGATGTGAATTTGGGTGGTGAGACACAAATTTTCAGCCCATAACATTGTCTCTCTCTCAGGTCCCTTCTTTCCTCCTTTGTCTTCTGTCAGTTTGGTGATCCAAGATTAGTGACCACGTGCTTTCTGTGTGTGTGTCCAGAGTGTCCAGGGAAAAACCTACCTGCTTCCCATAGCAGAAATCTCCTGCTCTACTCTTACTGGTAAAGTAAGAACACAGTACTGCAGTAAGCATGAGAGGCCAGAGTAAAGGATACTTCACACCAGTTTGTGTTTTACAACTGGACCAGTGGGTGTCATGTTAGATAGCTGTGGGATGGGTGTTCCCCACTAGAGATCTATGAATTCATGGTCACATATCAGCCATCTGTCAGCTACAAGGAGTTGAGTCAGTATCCTAAGACCACATCTTTGCCCTTGAAAGGCATAGGTTTCTCCCTTTTACTGAGGACCTGGTGTGTCAAACCAAGGCTGAGAAGTCTACATCATTCCATTCCCTGCTATGGCAGCACTGTGAGGGGGACAAAAAGGAAACATATTGAAATGACTGGGCTTAAAACTGGAAGTGACTGAAAAATTCCTTAGCTTGCCTGATATGACAAAGTGAATTTTTTCTACATCAGATAGAAGAAGAAGAAGAAGAAGGAGGAGGAGGAGGAGGAGGGTGGGTGTCAAGTCAGAAATTAGGGTTAAAAGGGAGGAAAGTTTCACTTGCACACTATAAACTTTGTACCTCCTGCGTTAAAGATAATGTTTTAAATACACTATCTAGGGATCTCTGTCCTTCTTCCTAATGTGCTCCTGGATAATCATTTGGCTGCCACTAAAGCAGCAATCTGAATTGTATGGCAGCCAAGAAAATCTTAGATCCTATGTTTGCTAATTTGACATAACAACTTGCTCTCAGGGGCAACAGGCAAAAATGGAGTTGACTCTGCCAGAATTATTTTGGCTTCCATTTTTTTGTTAGTCCCGCTCCTCCATTCCAAGCTGTCTGATCCCTTACCTTCCTGGCCAACAGCACCCCGGGTCTCCACCCAGACACAGGAAACACTCCTTCTACTGTGGCTAGAGATGCCAAGGCTTTCTGTGGGAGATGAGAGCTTTGTACTTTTCTGATACTTGATCACTTTAGAATTAACAAGAACTAATATTAGAATTAATTCACAAGAAACTAGAAGTCATAAACATTAGGCAATAATATTCTGGCACATGATCTTTCTATTTTTAACATAATAGGAATCAGAGCTTGCTGATCCAATTATTGAGAGAAACAGGTGGGTCAATGATATAACTCCAGGCTTAATTAAATTAAGATTTAATAACCTTTAGTACTTGAATTATAAAATCGAGACCCAAATGATGGCCTGGCCTCAGTCAGGTCTCTGCAGTGGATACTTAGATTTTTATGGAATGTTTGGGGAAGAAAGAAACAAATACATTGTGTCTTCAAATTATTACTGGAGATTTAAGCTTTTTTCTCCATATATAAAGTTTGAAGCAGAGAAACATATTTTCTAGAGGAAATTACTTTGGTTATTTAGAACTTTGAATTGCCTGAGTTATTCAAATCACAGAACCTCAAAAATTTACTCTAAGTTCTTTGATTGAGGATACTCATGTTTTTCCTGAAAGAGAGTAGGGTACAACAACTAACATTTCTACTACTTTGCAATAGGTGTTTTTCATTTTGTTGTTTTTTTCAGCATTTACTATTTGATTTGATCTCTGTAGCATGTCTTATTTCTATCCGTTTTTCAAAGAGATATTTGTAAACAGAGGGAATAATTGACATGCTAAGGGGTTGTGTTGGCTTATTCTGGAAGCCAGAAGGGGCTTCTGTCTATAACCCAGAATCTATTGATTCTTTCTGCCTCAATCAACTGTCCTATGCCTCAGGAATGCAGCAAAGAAGAAAATAAAGTTCCTTATCCATGAATGTATAGGGCCTCAGGGAATGGTTAGTGCAAGGAGAAAACTAAGGCAGGGGAAGGGAAGGGTGGACATAAGAAGTGTCTATGTGTATGCTGGGAAGAAGGGGTGAAATTATACCTGTTTTATGAGAAAAAGTCAAGCCTACATTGATGAGGTGACATCAACTTGTTACATCATCAATTTGTGACAGTAGAAGAGAGATAAGAAGAAAATATGGGAATGGGTTACTCAACTATCTAGGGGAAGGGAATGGATTGGCCAAATCATCCCATCTCCTGTTCTTGTAAATAAATAGTTTTAAGGGAATACCCTCCACATTCAATTGTTTACCTGTCCTCTGTGGCTGTGTTTATGTTACTTTGGCACTACTGCATTATTGTAACTCAAGCTGTATGGGGCCCATGGACCTGAGACCTTTTACTACGTGACCTTAAGGAAAAAGTTTGCTGACCCCTGGTTTGTGTAGAGGCAACAAATGCAAAGCCCTGAGGCAAACGTGTGCTTGTTGTACATTGTGTTCAAGGAATAACCAGAAAACAAGTGTGACTATGTTGGGATGAGTGAGAGGCCATGAGGATGAATAGAGAGTGGGACCAGGATCTGTAGGCCCTTTATAGCCCCTTGTAAAGAACTTTCACCTTTGCTTACAGGAAGATAAGAAACCACCTGAGGATGTGGAGTGCAAGACTGACAGCATCTGACTTCCATTTTAATCTGATCACTCTGTTTAAAGCAGAGGAAAGGAGTGTTAATTTTGTATAGGTGCAATAATCCAAAGGAAAAATGATTCTGGCTTGGATTAAGGCCTGGAGATGGAAGTGTGAAAATTTATTGAATACTGTATATATTGTAAAGATAGAGCGGCTAAGATTTACCAATGGTCTTAACATGAAGAAGTGTATGAGTGATAGGGGGAAGGTGGGGTGGGTGAATAAAGTTTACTGGTATGGGACTGAACATCTGGGAGGCTGGAATCACCATTAACAGACATCTGGAAGACTGTGGGAAGTGTAATGTATGAGTTGGACATGGAGAACTGAGTTTGAACATTCAATTTTAGAAGCCTCTTGGATATAAGCCTTTTATACAAAGCAAAGCCTTGTACAAATCCAATCAGGAGTTCAGAGTTGAAATAGACATAAAAATTTGGGAGTCATCAATGTTTAGATATTGAAGTGATGAGAACAGAGTAAGTCACCTAGAGAATGTCTGTTGACATTAAACAGAATTATTTTATCAGCTACCATTTATTTTCAAGATATGTGACAAGTTTTGTGCTAGCAACTTTGTACTATGTCTCTAATCTTACAACACTCTAAACAGGTAGGCATTTGTATCCCCATTTTATACATGTGGAAATGAAAACATAAATGTTCAGTGACTTGTCTGACTCTGCTTAGCTGGTGACATGATCTAAGCATGCCTGCCTTAGTCATCGAGCCCTCAACTGTTATGCTTTGACATAAGAAATAGAAATACAAAAGAGTGAGCATGAACTGAATGCGTTTGAAACAACAATGGAATTTCTCAGATAGGTTGCCCGTTGACACGAATATTGTCACCAGGTGAGTAGCTCTCCTCTACGTGTCAACTGCCGTGAGATGCCTCTTTCAGAAAACCACTAGACCAGCAGACTATGATAATGCTCTCATGGAACTTCCTCTTCCATTTCCTGAATTTAACAAACTCCTTTATCGTGAATAAGCAGAAGGTTTCTAGTTTAAGAGCAGGGTATTTTGACGCACAAATTCCTCACCAGTGGCTGTTATATTTCCCACATTTGTGCATGGATGACTTGGACTGCATTTTGGACAACCTGTAGGCTCCCACATTGGGCTGCTTTTATGAGACACTGAAAAAATCCAATCTAAAGTCAGAGGAAACAAACTTCAAGACTGAAAATGCAAAATGAATCATATGAATTACAGGGACAGAGAATGTTCTTTATCAATAGATATGACCCACAGCGTCACTAAAATTTTTATAGTGTTGTCTTTATCTGCACAAATCCACTGGCCCTAAGCAAAAGTTTTTTGTTGACCGATAATCTCAAACAACTTTGTTTTCACTGGCTTCTCAAAAGGGCAGTCATTTCCAACCACTATGATGTGGTTGCACAGAAAAGCCCCATGTTGATCTCCTTTTTCTTCCTTCCTAAAGGATCATTGCTTATTTTTCATTACAAAATTCAAAAGAGACTTAGCACTCCATGCTGAAGGGAAAATAGGTGCTCATCCTTATCTGTATGCACAAGTGAAAACCTCCACTTACCCCAATTAGGAAGCCGCACCTGGAGGTTACACCCTCATTACGGTTATGAGGAAACCAAGGAAGGGAAGTTGTATTTGGAGCCTGTTTAACAAGATTAAGTCTTTGTAGAAATATTTGGGTCATGCTGGCTTGAATAAAACATAGTGGGAGGAGTCGGAGGTTTTGGATGAGTGATGCCAGTGCCACCTCCACCCTCTCCATCTCCCAACCCCATGGAAGGTCATGCTCTTGGGCAAAAGGCTATGATGTTAAAGACATACCCAGCGAGAATGTTGCTATGGAGAGAGTAAAATGGCACGAAGCCATAATACTCAGGAGAATTAAAACATGCTTTTGAAACTAGAGGATCCCCTTCTTTTAGGAACTTCGCTTCCTTGTCATCATATTGCCATCTTATTGAGTGCCACAACCAAGTTAGATCATGTCTGTTTTTCCCACAACCTCAGCAAAGTGCCTGTCAAACAGTAGGCACACACTAAGTGTTTGTAAAAGGAATACTAAGGACCATCCTGATCGTGATTCAGATTCTTCATCCCTGTTCTTGATCCACCGGCAACTGTCCTGTACTCCTCCACTTCTCCCTGGATTTATAGACTTTATCCATCATATGTCCCTAACATCATGCTTATTTTCTCTCTGGATGTTTTTATGAGCCAGATACAAATTGGAATTAAAACACTAAAGTGTAGGGTGGCACCTATAGCTCAAAGGAGTAGGGTATCGGCCTCCTATGCAGGAGGTGGTGGGTTCAAACCCAGCCCCGGCCCAAAGTGCAAAAAACAAAAAAAACAAAAACAAAACACTAAAGTGTAAGTGAATAGTCACTTTTCTTGTCCCTCCAGAATATCCTGTGTGCTTCTGGGCTATTCACCTTTCCCCCCAGTTTTTACTAGCTGAGGCTATTAGACTATTAGCTGAGCGTCAGAAACAAAGTAGATGGTGCTACATAAAAAAGTATATAGAGCAGAGAAATCTAGGAGTTGAGATGAGGGTGATTTGGAGAAAGTGAGTACCATCAATGAAATGCAGGCCTTTCTGAGGGGAGAGGGACAGGGCATACTCAAAAAAACTGCTGTGAGTTGGGATAGAGTCAGGTAGGGAGGCTGATAAATGAATGAAGAGAATTCTCGGGACATTTTCCTATGCTAAATATTTCATCTTCCTTCGAAAGTAACTTGAAAACACTTAGAAAAACATCTCAATTGTTCTTCAAGGGTTAGGTTGCTAGGGATGTGTGTGTTACTGTGTTGACCTTAAAAAGACCCGATTTTATTGGGGTTATAGTTAATATCTTTTACATTAATTTTACTAATATTTTAGTTTATTAACATGTTAATAGGTTGTTTAATAGAGATTTTTCATTAAACTTTGCATGCCTGAAGGAACTTACTTGTGCCATTGATCATAGAACCAGGATGGTGGCCACTGAAGGTGGAATTGGGGCTAGGAAAGTGTGAATATGGAATAATAAAGTGGCATAAAAAGAGCAGCCGAGTAGAAGGCCAGAGAGCAATCAGGAAGCTGGAAATTTACCCAGGAGGCTCAAGATGTTTGACCTGGGGTAGGGGAGCAGATATTTCAATTTTAGCTCTGTAGGCATATTGCCTTTGGAGAAAGAATGTAGTGTTTGCTAAAAGCACAGTGAAAGACCCCATCTGGAGTTTAAAGCTAGATGCCTGGTGCTGTTTTGAGGAACCTTATCTCATGGATTGAGGCAATGCTTTTCCACCTCCTGTACAGAGCCTCTGAGAGTTAATTAGTATCCTCTGAGTGTTTTTACTGTCAGTACTATTCTCCCAGCTCTGATGGATCCTTAGGGAGAGGATTGCTCCCACTCTCCTTACCTAAAGGCTTTTCTTTTGATCCTTTCTGATTTCTCTCGTGGTAGTCCTTTGGGTTGACCAGAAAGAAAAGAGTTAGCCTCTGAACGTTTGACAGTCAGGTGGCTGAGAGAGGTGACACAGCTCTGTGCCCAGCCCTCGAGCCTCAGAGGGAAGGCCCTGACACATGAGTCAGCCTCAATTAACACTGTCTCACTGGGCGCCCTGTCAGGAGACTCTCAGGGGAAAAAGTGGGCAGGTTTCTGTTAGCATGCTAGCACTTAGTTTCTGACCTATTTTCCAGAAAAAGGAAACTACTTTGTGTGCTGAGTAGTGTTTAATTAAAAAAAAAAAAAAAAAAGCGGCCTGGCAATTCCCTCAGAATCACACTTGGTATGCTTGACCAGCTGTTAGGGAATACTTTTCAGAAGCATTATGATATACAGTAATCATCTCTCTCTTCTTAATTTTTCTGGTGGTTGGGGAATGGGGGGGGATGATAGAGTGGAAGGGCGTAGAAATAGTGGGATGTGGAACAAAACAGTAACCTACACAGCATATTAAGTGTAAGTATGATATATACACAAGGTACAAGCTTGGTTGCTAGCTCTTTAGTCCATGAATCTAATTTTAAAATGAGTTATTTAAAAATAACTAAGCTGATCCTTTGGTAAAAGTTTAGCAAAATGCTCAAAATATTTACAAAAACATTTACATCTTCAAATAAGATACTAAAACTTAAAATATTGGGAGCATTATTCCTTATGTCAAATACTGTTTCCATTGTAGAAACTCTGCTCCCCTTATAGACATAACTTTTGAAATATATGAGAATTTATCAAGGAACTCCTGATTGCCTAATTAGGTTCTAAGTTTTAAGAATATGATAGCATTTTTTCACTCCTATTACACTCCTATTACATGCTAATACCTCATATTTTACATTAACTAGACATTAGATTCTATTGGTTTTGTTTTCTATTTCTGGAATTTTCTGTTCACTTGAACTTGCTGATCTTTGTCTAGACATTTTCCCTATAGTTTGATGATACCTTTACAAATAATCTTAAACAGTGACAGAGGTATGCTGTAATAAAGGCTCACTGACATCTGCCTGGTCTGTTTTACTGGAAAGGGCAGACTTTGATAAAGATCACAATGTAGTGAACTCTGCTTGTTCTTCCCAGATGAAGGTTGTTGAATTAGTTGATATTTGTTGAGTCCGCTACGGTACAAATGGCAACTGGAAATGACCCAGGAGTCATAAATGTGGACATTAGATGGCAATACCACACTTCAAGGTGCTCAGGATGAAGGTCCAGGCATGTTCCTCACCTCTTCTCTTTCTTCAATACCCTACATACCCTCAGCAAATCATTTTGGCTCTACAATTACAGCCATATGTACTATAACCCAGCATCTAACTGACTCCTTTGTACCAGCATTTGTAACCATTCCGGTCTAAGCCATTAAGCCTTTTCTGGATTATTGCCATCAGTGCTTCCCTAAAGGTAAAATTGATAGGAGAAAGTAAAAATAACAGGTAAAAGATGGCTATACAATATCTCTACCTTTGTGAACAGGTTGTGCATCAATGTCTGTCAGAATATTTGAATGCGAAACCAGAAACTCATTCAAACTCATTTTATATAAAGAAAGAAAGTGTAGCCAGATTCCACCTGGCAAAAGTCTTGGGAACTGGAAACTCAGGAATGAAGATCCTGTCCTCCATCTCCTTGGTCACTGGTGGTCACTGCTCTGTGGTCTCCGTGTCTGTTACATCCTCCCATGGCACTCTGGGCTTTAGCGTACAGGAATTAAATGCCACCTAGCCTTAGGTCTACATGGCTTCCTCTTATTTTAGACTAATTAGTAACTTTATAATTCAATTCCAAATTCCCAGAGGATGATGTCTTGGCGTGGCTGTTTTCAGGTGGCTGCCTCAGATCTAATCAGTTTATACAGGAAACAGTTTCACTGGTTAAAACACTGTTTCCCAGACCCATCATTTAGCAGAAGCTTGGGAACCCATTCAGAAAAAGGGTCTTGAACTAGGCCAACGAACATACCTCTGCTACAATTTATGAATAATTTAAACTCAATATGCTGCTAAGTGGTATAGTGAGTCAATTATTGTCATACATACATCCCTTGGGACTCGATAAACTGAAATTAAGTCAATAAAGATGAATGCTAGCAGGTGAGAAAGACTTGATCTACCTTCCAAAGACTTTTCACCAATAATTTTCTACTTAAAATATTTATTTTCAGTTTCTACTATCTTTATCTCAAGCAGCATCCAGTTGCCCCTGTGAGACTAGTACCAGAGCCTTCGTTGCTCAGGTGACCTCTAAACTACATAATAAGGACTGGTAGATTTAGGAATGTAATGAAGTCTTGGTCTTTAATCTTCTATACCTGACAATGTAGTGGGCTGCCTTTCTTTTTGTGTCTGATTTCCTTTTTAAAAAATTTATCTTTGTATTTTCATTGTATTAAGTAAGTGTTGCTTGTTGCTACCCTGACGTGGCTAAATGAAACATATCTATAATTTGTCAGTGCCACGCTGTTACCTCATCATGTCCTGGTCCATACTTTAAAAAGCAGGTAAGAATCAATTCCATTTGGGAGAAGGTCACTTGCCCAAAATCCATCCAAATGAAAAAAGCAATAGAGTTGCCTGAAATTAATTTTCTTATTCATTCATTAAAATGAAACAAAATAGTCAAAGCATGGTGGCTTATTCCTGTAATCATAGTATTCTGGGAGGCCAAAGTGGAAGGACCCCTTTAGAGCAAGGGTTCAAGACCAGTCTGAGCAAAAGCATCCCAACCAAAAAAAAAAAAAAAAAAAAAGTTAGCCCAGAATGGTGGCATGCACATATAATCCCACCTGTTTGTGAGGCCAAGAAAGGAAAATCATGTGAGTCCAGGATTTGGGGGTTGCAGTGAGATATGATGGTGCCATCACACTCTAGCCCTGGTGACAAAGCTAGACCCTGTCTTAAAAAACAAAACAAAAGAAAACTTTTGTGAGAGATTATTATGGGTAAAATTCTGTGCATTCCACTACATTTTTAAAAATAAATAATGCGAAGTTAAGTTTTTACTCATTTTATTCTAAACTTAAAAGTGTCAATTAATTTTAAATTAAATTCTTAAATTTTGGGGCAGGCAACGTGGCTCACACCTCTAATCCTAGCACTCTGGGAGGCTGAGGCGGGTAGATTGCCTGAGTTAATGAGTTCGAGACCAGCCTGAGCCAGAGTGAGAACCCTGTCTCTAAAAATAGCTGGGCATTGTGGCAGAAACCTGTAGTCCCAGCTACTTGGGAGGCTGAGGCAAGAGAATCGCTTGAGCCCACGAGTTTGAAGTTGCTGTGAGCTATGACATAAAGACATAAGGTGACAGAAGGTGACAAAAGGTGACAAAGTGAGATCCTGTCTCAATAAATAAATAAATAAATTTAAAATTTTTCATTTCTAATTTTGAAAACAAATTGATTAATTGCTACTGACCAAAAGAAATCCCATGAGGTTGAAGATCCATTATTTTATTTTTGCCATAATAAAGGCAGTAATTTTGAGGCATTGGTATTTTTGATCAAATGGATTTCTGCATATGTGCTAGTGTCCCTGAGCTTAGAGAAGATGGATTGCAAATTCTTAAAGCTAACCTACATTCATCGTAAATTTCAGGTATCCTTTTACTGAAAGCCAGTAAAGGCTTTGCGAAAGCCAGAGTGAGTTCATAATCTGATGGGAGAAAGTATGCAAATCAAAAGTTCTAAAGCCAAAAGTAGATAATTGGCTTAAATTGATGAGCTTTTGAAGTCTTTTTTACCTCAAAGATATTGACAGTAGAACAAGAAACTGACATCTTTGAGTATCTATAGTGTTAAGTATAGTACAAACGTTTCATTTTCTTGCCACTCCAATTTATCCTCCTAAAATCCTGAGGAGAAGGTAGTGTTAATCTCATTTTACACGTTGGCAGTCTGACTTTCAGGAAAATTAAGAAATTTTCCCAAGGTTACACATGTTCCTAGGGCCTGGATTGATATTCATGTCTGGCAGACAGTAAAGCATAGGATTTTTCCACTACACCCCAAGGCCTCTCAACAAGAAGCTGTCCTTTCTGCAAAGTTTTGTAATTCAATGATGGACAATTAGATTTATTTTAAACCTAAACGTAAAGGCAAATCATAAAATCCTGTGGGAATGTGCTCCTCTCTTTTGCAGTTTCCCCATGGAATCATTTATGTTATTAAGAAGCTCTCCAGGTAACCCTAATATCCCCCACCCCACACTGCCTCCCAATGCACTTCTGCCTCCTGTTCAGCTGGTCAGGTCAACATGCACAGTCTAACCTGAGTGTCTCCGTTTCCAAGCCTTCCCTGGCCAGTTAAGTGGCTGTCTGCAGCCCTCCCGCCTTATTCCATCCCGGGACTCATCGTGTTGTCGCACAATTACTTATTTACGTTAAGGTTGTCCCCCTTAGGCAGTGTCTTCAGTACCTGGCACAAACGCCGGACACTCAAAATGCGTTTCAGGAAAAGTTCAGAGACACTTGGGAATAGCCTAATAAAGTCCTCGAATCTGTTTTACTGTGCGTTGTATCCAGCAAATTAACTGCCTAATTCAATAAATTGCACACTGCAAAACAAAATTTTATAGGGTCCAAGGGTAATACGTGTTCTTGGGGTGCGGAAGCTGGGTGGTGAACTACATTTCCCGAAACCCACGAGCCCAGGGCGTTGTTGGTTTGCCTACCGTCCATGAAAGCTGGTGACATCCACCAATACTGTGACGACAATCTCTCTGGAGGGGCAGGAGGCTGCCAATCACAAAGAGGAGGGCGGGTGCTTCTGATTTCGGTTTGGAACTAAAAAACCCTTTATGGGTTTTCTGAGGCTTTTTGCAGGACCAGAGCGGGAGGGGAGTAGGTAACCGGGAGCTCGTCCTCCGCGTCCCCACCCCGGAGTTGGAGTTAGTCAATGCGATTCCCGCCTCCCTCACGGCTTTTCCATCTTCCGCACCTCTCCTAGCCACGTACCCCCACTTCCCAGCCGCAGTGCCTTGGAGAGGCAGGATTCCCCCCAGCTTGAATCTCCTTCTACATTTTCAAACTTGAGCCAGACTTTCGTCTCCAAGCATCCAAGCGAGGCTCGGCCAGGGAAGCAGCGAGAGGTCTGAGCAAAAACCTCATCCCACCCTCCTTTGCCTTCTCAAGGGTGGAGAAGCCATCGGAGATTACTGAGCCGATCATCAGCTTGAGAGCGGATTTAGGGTTCTGGAAGGGAGTAGCAGCGTGGTGTTCACTGCCCCCCAATCCCCACCCCCACACCCCCCCCCGCGAGCCGACTGGATTCGGGGTGGTGTGTCACCGGTCAGGGCAGACACCCAGCCTTGGAACGGCTCCCTCTGGCAGCCTCTTCCATTCTAGCAACCACCTGCTACGGGTAGACCCATTCTACCACAGGAAAGCTTCAGGAAGGAATCCGCTTTCTACTCTCTAGGTCTTTCTCCTTTCCTTCGCACCCTCCTCAGTCTGTCAGCCCCTTGCCTCTGACATAATTGTTGCCTAGACGCCCCCTTTCAAAACCCAAACCCAAATCGACCCAAAGCAAAGCCCGTCAAAGAAGCGACAACATCGCAGCCAGAGGCCGGGAGCGTGCACCTCCGCAACCGGCGAGAGCGTAACCCCCTCCGTAATGACCGCGATTGAAATAAAGGTTTCCTGCTGCTTGTTCGCCGGCAACATTTTTACTATGCCAGCTGTAGGAGAAGCAGCTGCATACTCTGGCAGAGCGATTGGGGTGGGAGAAATTCAGCCCGCGTCTGGGATTTTCGCAGAGGATAATTTAAGCCCAGCTTCGCTCGCGCTGGGGCGCCGGGCGGGGGGAGGAACCGGAGGGGTTGCAGCGGCGCGCATGCGCACCCCGCAGCGCAGCTCCGCGGAGGCCCAGCTGCCGCCACCGCCGCGGCCGGTGCTGTACCCGCGGCTGTCGCTGCTGCTCCGGGCGGGCGTTGGTGCCGTGTGCCGAGGCGCCCTGTCAGGCGAGGGGGAGCGGCTGGGCGGGGAAAGCCGGCGGCCGCCGCGGCGCCGGGAGAAAACAGCCCGCGCTGTGAAGGAGCCAGGGCGGGCTGGTCCAGCGGCGGCGGAGCGAGGCGGAGAGCGCGGGACCCACCCGGGCGCGCAGCGTGCGATGCCGGGCAGGCGGCGGCGCTGAGCGGCGGGGAGGCCCGGCGGCGGCCGCAGACGGAGAGCCGGGGAGCCCCGGGACGAGCCGCAGCAGGAGCGGGAGGACGCGCCGAGGGACTGCGGGGCCGGGGCGGGAGAGCAGCGGCGGGGCCGCGGGCCATGGACGCGGCGGGGGCGAGCCGGGGCGGCGGCGCGGCGCAGGGTCCGCCCGCGGCCAGGTGAGGCTGGGCTGAGCGAGCTCCGGGCGCCGCCGCCACTGCTGCTGCCGCCGGGGCGCGGAGCGAGGAGGAGGCGGCGGCGGCGGCGGCTGAAGCGGCGCCACAGCAGCCGCGGCGAGCGGCGGTGGCCTCGGAGGAAGAGGGGTCGCCGCCCGGTGTTCTTGTGACCGCCGCTTTCTCGTCGTCGCAGCATTTCCTGTTGGGATTATCTTCGGCTCCGCCACCCCCGCCCCGTTGCCACCGTCTCCTCACGCTCGCACTCCTCTGTGTCCTTGGTCGAAGCTGCCCTCGGCTCCGGTTCGTCTCCCCCTTCTGGGGACCCTCTTGTGCCTCCGCTCCCGGGCTGCCGGCGAGCCCCGCCGAGACCATGAGGAAATTCAACATCAGGAAGGTGCTGGACGGCCTGACCGCCGGCTCGTCCTCGGCCTCGCAGCAGCAGCAGCAGCAGCAGCACCCGACTGGGAGCCGGGAGCCCGAGATCCAGGAGACGCTCCAGTCTGAGCACTTCCAGCTCTGCAAGGTGAACGGAGCGCGCAGCCCCCAGACGCCGTCACAGAAAAATTGGGGTCGTTTTAAGGGGCAGCTCGGGCTTTGCTGGGGAGTGCAAGGGAGGAGAGCGCCAGTAATAATCATAGCTGGAAAGAAAGGGCTCCCTCCAGCAAACGTTTCTTGGAGATTGTCATCTTACTCTTTTTCTTTGATTTCACTCTCCCCATTTCACATCCAGCAAACGCTTCAAGTTTGCATCAAACGTATTATCTAACCTTTAATTGGTATTATGACACTGCGAGCAATAATCTGGAAGCCTTTTATACTCAAGCATTTTAATATAATGTACCAAGTTTGAAGTTTCCTTTGGAAACAGTGTCTAACGAAGATTGTTTATCAAAAGGCAAACCTGTTCTACCAGATCTTTGCTCATCATTTTCCCCTAAAATGTGGGATGAACGACTTACAGTCTGAAGTCTTAGGGTTCTTTTAACATTGTGTTTGGTTAAAAAGTTAGTATTGAGATTTTTTTCCCTATTAATAACACGGTAATTGCCATAGTGTTCTGTAATTCAGAAAGAATGATGCAGCGAATTAGTTCACCAGCTGCTCATTGAGAAATACAGACTTGCCTTGGTATTAATACATATACTTTCCTTATAGATAGTCAAGAGTTTCTTAAAAGTGTATGCAATGTATTTTTTGTCCCAGTGCCCTAAAATTATTATGGCCTCAATAGTAAATTGCAAAACTGTATGTTGGGAGTCATTTTCATTCTCTTACAAGTGCAAAATTTTGGGATAGAGGTTTGATAATTGCTTTACTGAATCCTTGACTGAAGTAATTATATGACAACTTTTTTCTTAAAAGTTCTTTCATTTAGCATACAAAATAAAGTAACGATCAAGTGTTACTCTCCCAAGTAAAGCATGAATTGCATTTTTAAATGGATTTTCAGAATTTTGGGCCACTGAAAAGTTTAGTCATTTGGTGTCAGATGTAATAGTGTAGAATATTGATAAGAAATTTTCTTCTGCGGAATACTAGTATTACAGAAACAGAATTAACGTGTGTCATGTGGATAGATTTTGGGGTTTTTTTTTTATTCGGGTTCTAGGTTGATAAATTTGTTAATGTAAATTTCACTTTTTTAAAAAAGCAGTAAGTGTACCTATATGTGTTTTGCATCAGTAACAGTTGGTTATAAATTCTAATGGCTGTATTGACTTCTTTATTTTTAAATTTCACTTGCTGCCTTCGTTGCTGCCTTGTCACTTGCTCATCCCTAGACCGTTCGCCATGGATTTCCCTATCAGCCCTCAGCCTTGGCCTTTGATCCTGTACAGAAGATCCTAGCAGTGGGAACTCAGACTGGTGCTTTAAGGCTGTATCCTTTCTTTAATTTTTTTTTTTTTTTATAACTTTAACTTTGTTCTCTCCAGTTATCCTATGTTGCTGATAAGTTTGAAAGGAATTTTTATTTTTCCATTTAATCACAACGAAATGGTGTGACCTGGTATATATTAAGAGAAATCATGTGGTATTGGCATTCCCCCATAATCACACATATATTCAGATTCTATATTGCTGTGATGTTTCTCAGTTTAGTTTAAAAATAGCTAAAGATGTATTCAAATAGAGATCTAAAGTTTTGCTATAATGATTACTTTCTTTGCATGGAGATACAAGTTCCTAAGTGAAGAGATAACCTGCTTATGCTTGTGGTCTACTGAGTGGGGTATGTTAATGATAAGGTTTAAAGAGTGTGTACATTTAAATTGTTCTTTTTTTAAAATTATTATGCACAGTAGATTTTGAGCTTATGACCTATTTATTCTAATGAATTAGAAGTTGGATTTGAATTTGTTTGTTTCTGGCATGTCCATCTAGAAAAATAATTAGCAGAAGAGAAATGTAGCAAATTAATTTTCTATAAATAGTTTTGAAGGTTAATATTTCTGGATGTTTTAGAGCATTTTCTTGAAAAAGTGCATTAGGGATTAATGTACTTTATTGATACTTTTCCCTTTGGTAGTCTGTATTTGTAAAGTATTTGTAAAAACTGCTGGGTTTGCTGTACATTGCAGTATTACTATGGAAAGAATTACTTTTCCTGGATATGCATGAACTAAAGCATAAGCATTTTTTCAAATAGTTAACAATATTTGGGGGGATCATTTTTTTAGTCCGAACAATGGTGACTACTCAATTTTCTCTTTTTAACTCTACATAAATGTTGTGTTTGCTTTCACTGTGACATTTAGTCAAACTTAACCAAAATAGCTTTATTTTTAAAGTTAAGATTTTAAAAAGAAAATTCTTTGTTCACCCATCTGTAGGATATTTGCCTCCTGCATATTCCTGAGGTAATGTGTTGGTTATAAACACTGGGTGATCTCAATAGACATTACTGTTTTCAAAAAAAAAAAAAAAATGATTGCTGGGGAGGATGCCTACCCTTTTACATTTTAGGTTTATCGGCTCCTGAGGAGGAAGGAAACCTGCATTTGAATTTCACATGTGTCAGACATTTTACATGCCTTTAAAAAACTTTATATCTAAAAAGACTTCTGTGTGGTATCAGGATCCGCCTCAAGTTTCGTCTTGATTTCGTGGGTTCTCTTCAAAACACTAATACAAATTTTCAAATGGACTACTGAACTGTGTTAACTCAGTGGAGTCTGCAAACATCTTAAGTCCTAGTAGTGCAGTCAGACCTTTTAAATGGTAAAATCTGACCAGGCTGGATCTGAATCTGTTAATTTTCTGAGCCAGTATGTCCAAACTCCTCTTGCCCCAATATCTAGATAGTTAAGGTCACAACATTTTTTTGGCTTCAGTTGTTTAGGTATTTGTATTCCTGAGCTCAATCATAACCCTTGTAGTTTAGGCTTCCTATTTTAGTCTTGTGAAGATGGAAATGAAGTTATTTTGTCAGTGTGGGTGCCGAGTATTCAGAACTCTGTGTAGTGACAAGACTAGTGCATTGTTGGATCTAGATGGACTCTTTGAAACAGAAAGCAGATCCCCAACTCCCCTCCCCCGTCCCCACCCTAGACAAGAATTTCATATCTGGACTAGAAGGAAAAACATAAAGTTGAATTAAATCAGTTTTTCTTTGATTATTTTGCTTTCTTTTAAAAGTATTCAATTTTTACTATTTCCCCAGCGTGGTCTCCATTTATTTCTTTTAAACAGCCAATCTGGCCTTTTATAATTTAATTATAAATGAGTACCACCAGGAAGGCTGATTTTATAAAACCAAATATTTTTCTTAGACAACACTTTTAACCCTAACGCATTTGCATTATTAACACGTTGACACAAATTAAAATGTTAGGCCTAATGCTCAAATCAAGGGTCAGGTGGGCAAAATTATCATCTGTGTGTGACTTTTTAGTATACTATTTTTATAATTAAAATATTATGTGAATGGTGGTGAAAGTATAATTATAGTTAACAATTGTAACATTTTTTTAAGAAACCCCTTACTGTATGTTTAAAATGAAATCTGGAGAACTACCACATTTCTTTCCACTTTCCCTTTTCATGAGCTTTGTGTGAACTTTCCAGAATGACAAATTGGCTTGCCTACCAGTAATACTACCTAGTCATTCCTCTGTTAGATTTCAGTAGCAGATGAACTTTATGAGCTTTATTTATTATGGCTCTGATTTATAGAAAATGACTAAGACCTTTTTATTTTTATCTCAGTTTTCACTTATAGGGTTTAAGATACACATTTCTCTGTTATTTTTGAAGCTAGACACCTTAAATTTATAGATTCTAATTTTAAAAGTTCCATATTGGTTTAGCATGCAGTTTTGTTACAAATATAGATACTGACCTTGCTCTTTTGTATTTTTTCCTATTGTAGTTGGCTTTTCGGGGGTCATTTTATTTATTTTCTTATATTATAAACTCATGTAATCTATAATACATTTGTCATAAAGGTATCTTAACAGCAGAAATAAACTCCTAGATAAAAACTTTTTATTTAACTTTAGAGCAAAAAGTTTTATAGATGCTTTCAGAAGTAAGTTCTGGCTATTAGAATTCCAAGTGCATATCTGTTTTGACTAATGAAATATCTTTCTGAATGTTGGAGGACTGTACCAAATTTTCTTGTCTACCTTGTTTTAAAACCAAAAGAACTAGATAAAGTTGTATCTGATCTCTAACGTTGGTAGACAAAAGTTAGTGAAAATCAAAATCCTTAAATAATACCTAACCAATAATGAAGCAAAATAAATTTAATGAATTTACTGCATTAATGTATAGGAAAAGATGGATATAATTATAAATATGCTTAAAGCTCAACCTTCTTGATTTCAGGAGAGAATGGCATTGGAATAACAAGTTACATAGTGATATGATCGAATTATCTTCCTTTCTTTGTGCTAGTAGAAATAGGTACAATTTGATTCTTATGAGTAATATGGAGATCAGAACTAGTTGAGGTAAAACAATCCATTATCTATTCCCAAGTGAATAAGAACACTTGATCTTTGCTAAAAGGCTGAGAAGGGATACCCATAGAATAAATAAAAGGCAAAAAGGCTTCTGACTGAATAATGAAGGTATTTTTACTAACACTGCTATTGTCTTTATCTAGACTTCTGATTTGCTAGTATAATTTGAAATTGCTTTATACTCTAAGATAATTATAGATTACCCTGATCTTACTTTTAGAAAGATTTTTTCTAATCACAGTGAGTTATTTTATATATAATATGAATATTTTAAAGACTAAGCAGATAAATGGAATTTTAAATTTGAGGTTGTTCAAAGTAATTTTCAAATAATTATCAAAGAACCTCATTTATTGTCTTCTTGATGTGTTTAAAACACAATCTAATAGGAAACCTATTTTGATAAGGCATGGACTTTCTTTTAAATTGAAGTGTAGTGTTGCTGGATGCAAGCTTACAAAATGATTTCTTTACCTTGGAGTTAATTTAACAAGCACTTCTCAAGTGAACAACATTAGATGATAAATTGTGGCCTGAATTCTGGTTGTTATCTTTCCACTGAAGAATTAATTATGTGTCTTTTAGAATGTTTCTTACTATAAAAATAAAGGTACTGTATTAGATGATTTCTTCAACAAACAGTTCTGTGATTTCAAGTAGGTATATTGTTTAAAAACTTTCTAATCCTAAAAACAAAAATTTCTAGTCCTAGCCATAGGACTGAAACTAGATAAATGTATGGGAGATTAGAGAATTATTTAGGGCTCTACAGAAGCAAAGTCAAATTATATGCGAATTCATTGTATTTGATGAACATTTATACATGTTGGAAGATTACAATTCCGAATGGTAGGGAGAAAAGAGAGGGACAATTATATTAGGTAAGAAAAACAGCATGGGGAAAAGTATGGATAAAGGAATTAACTTGGTAGTTTGGAGGAAAATTAAAGAGACTGGTCGGAATAATTGTGTTGAGGGAGTTATAAAGAGCCAGTTTGTTGAGGGCTTTGAATGTTAAGCTGAGGTATCTTCATGTTATTCTGTTAGGAACTGCAGTTATGTAAGGAGATGCTAACAAGAATAAAGTGTGATTTTTAGAATGATTAATGGGGCAGTGCTGTCATAGATGAAAAGAATATTGAACTTCACCGGTATCTCTAAATCTATATAGGTAGTAAAGTGGACCTGAAACGGGTGGCAAAATGGGAATTGGAGAAGGACTTGACTTGTTCATAAAAAATCTTGAGATAATAACTAAAGATGGTAAAATTTTACAAATAGAGCACCAAGGCACTGACAAGAGAGAAATGGAAAACTTGGGAAAGAGGTGGCGGTGAAATGTTGAGTTTGAAATTATGTCAAACTCAACATTTCCTTTTATTGCCATTTTGAGAAGGTAGCCTAGACCTCTTACTTTAGCATGAGACTTTGATTTTTTTTTTCTTTTTTACAAATTGAAAGACAAGTTGGCAACTTCTTTAATGGTATAGGTCTGATATATACATAAATAGTAATTGGCATTACATTAATATGTGATCAGCAATGTACAAAATATGTAATCAGTTTCATAGTACATTATTGATTCTTATTTTTAGGGCATTTATACACAGTAATTTTGTCTACCTACTTAGCTGTGATTTCCTATAATAATTCTTCAGCGTATGTATTTTATCGTTAAATACACTTTTACTGATATTTAGAAATAATTCTTCAAAATAATCTTTTCTAATTTAATCTCTATAATAATCTCATAAAACAGGAATTTTAAATATGCAGATATTAAATCTTCCAGAAGCTGAAAGTATCTAAGGTAAAATGTAAATGGAACTTAACAAACTCAAATCCAGCGTTTGAGCTTCCAATACCAGGCCTTTAACTACTTTGCCTTATTTCCTGAGTTAATAAAAAGTAAGAATCACTAATAGAATCATTCAATAGCCTCTATATTTGTCATACATTTATTTTCCAGGCATAGCTTCCCTTTTGTTGAACAAGGTGAACTAAAACCCACAGGCTTCAATCTTGTTGTTTTTAATAACAATAAATATATCAGGTTTCATTGATATCAGTATAAAGATTACCACATTCAATCTGTTTTCTGAGTTTTCCATTAAAATAAAAATGTTATCCCATGTATTTAGTATTCTCTGCATGTATAAATTTTCACTATCAAAGTGTATCTTACAAAGATTATTTTTTAAGATACATAGGTTTGATTCTGAAAAAAGTAATTATGTAAGAAGAGCAGGCACTATTGTGCATTTTGTTTTCAAAAATCTTAATGCCAAATTTAGTTTTACTTGAGTAAATATATTTGTCCATAAAAATCTGCACATTTTGGTTCTTTCAAAAACCTCATCATCTTATTTATATTTCTTTCTTTTTTTTCTTTTTTGTTGAGACAGAGTCTCACTATGTTGCCCTGGGTAGAGTGCCGTAGCGTCACAGCTCACAGCAACCTCAAACTCATGGGCTTAAGTGATTCTCTTGCCTCAGCCTACCAAGTAGCTGGGACTATAGGCGCCCACCACAACGCCCAGATATTTTTTGGTTGCAGCTGTCATTATTGTTTTAGCTGGCCCTGGCAGGTTAATTTGATACATATGTATGTTTGATTTCCTTTTTGGCTGGTTCTTGGAGATTTTCTGAATTTTACCATTGGATTTATATATAAAGTCATTATTAACCGTAGGCTTTTTCCATTTGTTCTCTGTCAGTGATTCTTAATAGTGGTAGGATTTGGAGCAGGATAATTCTGTGGGTTTATCTACCACATTGGAGGATATTTAGTATTCCTGGCTCCCCATATACTAAATGCCAGTGTTGCCTTCCCTGTCTCTGTGGCAACCCAAACTCTCCTACACACTTCAGGTGCTCTGGTGTTGAACACCACTGTGCTCACCCTTGTTTCTTCACTAGTTAAGTGGGTATAGTGACCCTACCTAGCTCATGAGGTTATTGTCAGGTTTAAATATAATGATACGTGTATATGTAGCATTAAAGACCACACAGAGATGTTTTGTAATGTTCAATATGATTGTTATTTATATGAGAGTGTTTCTGGGGCTTTAATTTTCAGGTTCTTTATTCATTTATTTCACTACATAGTTACTGAGAGACAACTAGGTGCCAGGCCCTGTGTAGGAAGGCCTTTGTCTCATTTATTTCAGTAGCTGATGCAGTCTTTGAAGAAAGATGTTGAAAAGCATTATTTTTCTCTTTAGGTTTGTCTTTAAAATGGTCATATTCTTCTCAGCCACAAGTTTATAGAATTGCTATTTAAACATAATGAGATAATATATACGTATGTGAGAGCGTCTCACAAATATTAGGCACTAAATAAGTGATTTTGTAATAACTTGGTGTACTGTGCTTGGAACATAGCTTTAGAATGTTTTGACTTGCCGCTTATTAATTTTATTTTACAAAACCTAATTGTACTACTGAAAAAAAGATTTGGAAATTGTTTTTGTTTAAGATTAGAGGGAAAGTTAAGAGGGAAATAATTAGTTTAGCTAGAGTTTCACCAAATTTTTATCTGCTCTTCCCCCCTCCATCCTTTTTGTTCTTAGTCATTTTTCTCTCTCTCTCTACCCTTTGTTTACAGAGGAGTTATGGTCTTTGGGTGTTCTAGCTGTATAGAAGAAACAAGACCTTGAAATGCCTTTACATTTCAACTCTTAGCGCTTTACCTTAAAGGAAAGTGAGTACTGTGTAGCTGTAGGTGTGACTCTCAGCGTGGGGCACTGCAGCAGCAGGAACAGGCACATTTGCTTCAGGAACAGCCAGAAACAGGATCTGCGTGGAAGCAGTTTAATTTGCAGTGCGTTTGTAGAGGGAAAGAAAATGTGATAGAAACTGTATGGAATTGAAAAGGATATATAAACTCTGTAGTATTAGAATGTTGTTCTGTGCTTTGTAAGCCTTTCTGCTTGAAGTAAGATGGGTTCTTATTTCTGTTTGATGTTCTCTTTGTATTTTTTAGGATTGTAATTCGTGTGAAATTGTAATTTGACTTTGCCATCCTAAATGAAAAAAAAAATAAATGAATTTTGGCTAACTTACTGTATTATTAGAAGTCTTGTGCTCTAATTTTCAGACTAATCTTGTATAAGTAAATTAACATCTCCATGTTTCCGTTTCTTTTCCTGTAAAATAAGGAAATTTGTACGTGTGATTTCCAAGAGTCCTGCCAGCTTTAGAAGCTTAGCATTTCTCTTTCTGGGGATGATTTGGGGATTCTCCGGACTGTGTCTTTCGTGTGATTTTCTGATAGACTGTCCCAAGTACCTGTCAAGGAGGAAGCAGTGGTAGACTCCATCCTGTGTGGCTTCCTGTGCTGCAGTTGATGCCCAAGAGTAAAGCTTTGTTTACAAAATAGCTGGGGAATAAACTAACACAAATGTTTTTTCTTGAAACAGCAACTCACATTGAATACTAACATGATGGTTGGTGTCATTTTTATTGTATAACAATTAAGGTCTCACTACGACATAGGAAATTTGGGCTATTTTTAATACCATTAACAAAGTTTACCTTCTTTTCTTGGGTGTAAATGGTCAGGATGTAAAATTGAAATGAATTTACTTAAGAAATATTATTGAATTCTTAATCACATGATCTTAATAAATTTTATATAAGATATTTAATATAGAAACTATCTTTCTTGAATTACTGGCATCTAATTTTAGTGCTAAATTTGATATTTCTATAGTAACTTGGAATAGTAGTAACTGGGAGTATACATGTAAATAACTGGGCTGTAGGATTGAGCATCACTAAGTGAAAGATAAACTTTGGTCATTAGCTATATTAATTTGGCTTTAACTTTATAAATTGGAAGAGACACACTTTTTTACAGGAAGAAAATTAATGATCACAGTGCCACTATTGATTTGTTTTGCAGTGTTTAAATGGGAATTCCCTGACCTGATTTACCAGATTAACATCATCAGAAGATACTCTTAGTATTTTGGGATTGTAGATTAAAGAAATAGTTTATTTGGTTCCTCAGTTTAAGAGTATAACAGAATGATATGAAGAAGAGGACATTTCATTATTTACTGCCTTTTTATTGAATGCTTGTTTTATTTTTTATTTTTATTTCAGATTAATATGAGGGTACAAACAATTAGGTTATATTGTGTGTATTTGTTAGGTAAAGTTCAAGTTGTTCACCCTGGTGGTGCGCCCTTGCATTGTGCCCATTAGGTGAGAGCGTACCAGTCTTCTTCCGTCCTCCCCTCTCCCTCTTGAATTTCTTTTATTAAGGTAGACTTTAAAAACAATCTAGTACTACAGAATTTATTGGAAAGCAAAACAAAGTGTTTGTTGACTTGGCTTTTATGAAATAAACCAAGAATTCATAAGACTATAATCATAAAAGATTGCCACAAGATACTTGATTCATCTTTTTCCTTAGTCACATGCAACATAAATTAATATAAGGAGAATAAATGGTACTTTGCTGTTTAATTCCTCAGACTTCTTCCTGTAAAGACATTCAGGCTTCTATATAATGATTTTGTACTTTTTGTACTTAATTTGAACATGTTTGCAATTTTTATTGGTAGCATAAAAGCCTATTTAGTGATATTCTACATATTTGTGTCATTGATTTTTAATATTTTTGAAGAATTTAAATTTGTAGCAGTTATTTCCTTCCAGATTTAGCAATTGTAATTGCTTTAGTTCCTCATTTTCCTCATATTTCATGTTAAAGAAATTTTGGACACTATCTTTGTTGACCATGTAACTTTTTCCTTTGTTCTTTGGCTATGGATAGTTATTTAAGCTGAGGGGAAGAGATAGAGGAAAGAAATATTGACACAGTTTGCTGTTTACTGCTCAGTTTCCATATGGGTCATGTGTTCAGTAATTCCTTAAGTCTAGAATATTCTTTTATCTGTTCAAATAGTTCTTATGCATAAAGCTCAGTGTCTTTGTTCTTGTGATATATTTTTTGGTTTGATTCCATCCTCATTTATAACGCATGTAGCCATTATTTTCTCGGTTCATTATCTAAAAACTGAATTTCTCTATTACCATTCTTTTCAAGTACTATCATAGAGCTATAAAATGTCTAAAAAATAGCCATTTGGGATATTATAGCTATAATATTGAGTAGCATTCCTTTTTTTTTTTTTAGATGGACTTTCATTCTGTGGCATAGTCATAGCTCAATGAAATTTTGAACTACTGGGCTAAAGTAATCCTCATGCCTCAGCCTCCCACTTAGCTGGGACTGCAGGTATATGCCAGAATACCTGGCTAATTGTTTTGTTTTGTTTTGTTTTGTTTTAATTGTTGGGGATTCATTAAGGGTACGCAGAAGAGATTTTGTTGCTCCAGTTGGTATCAAACTCCTAGCCTCAAGGTATCCTCCCACTGGACCTCTCAAAAGTGCGGGGAACGCAGGTGTGAACTACTATGCCTGGCCTGCATTTTTCTTTTAAAATAAACTGTCAGGAATGTTAGAGCACGTGAGAAGATTCAGTGCAATCCAAAGTAATGCAAATCAGCAAAATTAGCCAGTATCCTCTGCTTTATCAAGAGTCCAGAAATTAGACACTAGTTAGTGTATAAATTATAAAATCAATACAAACAGAACATACAGATTCCTAAATGATCAACTTTATGTTCTCCAATAAGGATTGTATAGAAGATTAGTATGTGTGTGCACACACATTTAAAGTAAAAATAAGATCTAAATCTTTAGGAGTCATCAGACGTTTTCTGTAAAAGACTAGATAGTAAATTATTGTAGGTTTTATAGTGTGTGGAAGCTACTCAGCACTGCCTATATATAGCACAAAAGCAACCATATGTAAAGGAATGAGTGTATGTTTCAATAAAACTTTATTTACACAATCAGACAGTGGGCTGGAATTAGTCCACAGGTCACAATTATTCCTTTATTTATCAGGCAACCTTGCTTTTAAAGTGTGTCTGGAGAGGAATGTTTAGTAGGGAGTTCTTACTGGACTTTTTTGTTTAAATTTCATCAGTTGCATTGGCATCCTCGTTGAAATTTAACCTTTTAGTCACAAGTAAAAAAAGTTATGAAAAAATGAATCAGTAATTCTCAATGATACATAGGAACTATAAATAATTTAACCTAGTTAATTAGTTAATTTGTAATTTTTTGGTCCTGTGAAAAAAGCATTGTCTCTCTGTTGAATTATAACCAATATAATAATAAAAGTGCTTAATTAGGCATCTTTTGTGTTGTAGTTCAACTATCATTTCTATTATTGGAGAATTCATCTTGAGACCTCTATTTCCTAACTTTAATTAAAAATGTATTTGTAGACTTTTAATATTTTTATTAGTGTCTTACAGCTACATTTAGATATATTTGCAGAGATACTTTAAAGCTAAAAGTGAATATAAGCATTTTACTAAAATATTGTGATGTCTTAGACGTGTGCAAACTTTGGTCAAAAATAACTGTGGAAGAAAACCATCTGAAAAAATGAATAATGTATTTAAAATAATTGTAAAACTCCAAAGAAGAAAATTCAGGCATATCATTACCTTCTTTAGAATCAGATATGTTTCACTGGGAAAAGATGTATATGGTTCTTAAATGGAAACTGAAATTATATTCATTTTTTGTAAAATTTTTGTAATTGCCCAATCTTTACATTAATTTCTGGTAGCAGTATATATAGATATAATATTATTCAGCACATGTGGCTAATTTCTACTCAATTCCAATTCTGCAATTTATTAATCCTTTTGGAAATTGATATGTATGACAGATAGTTGAAATGGTAACATGCTGAGTACATCTCTTTATTTTTTTTGAGCTATGATTTTCATATGAACACTAAACTGAAAGGTTTTTAAATAAAGCTGATGATTTCTGTTTTATATTAATCTTCACTTGAAAAATAAGGTTTGCTTTATAAATGATGATGTTTGCAAAATATATGTTGAGTCTTAGAAATTATATGGTAGTTATTGTTTAAAAGTAGGTAATGTTTAATTGGAGATATATATTTCTAGTAGTTTTTGGTCCTGTTTCCCATTCAAATAAGTGCAGTAAAGAATTTTTCAAGCTTCTCCTACTGAGGTTGTATGTTGAAGGGTGATTAATTCTACCTTTCTTGAAAGTACATAATCTTTTCTTGTAATAACTGTACTTCTGCTTTTTCTGAGCAGTACTCTACCAAAGGTACCATAAATCTAGTGGCATCAGCTATTGCAGTCCTTTCTGCTAAATTGCTTTCTTTTTGTATATTTGCTTTTTTCTTTTCAAAAGGAGAAAAGTGTTGAAATAGATTTTTCCATCTGTTTAGTCTTTGTATTATATTTTTCATAATGTGTTGTATTTTTCTTCTAAAATTCACTTTGCTGTACTTGAGAAAGGAACTTAACCATTAGGCATCTGAGAATGGATGGTGGGATAAAAATCATTTTTACTTACATGTGAGAATGTATATTCTTGTTCATTCAACACAGGCCACTCTCATTTATCACTACATTTCATAGTAGACGTAGCAAGTAGTTCATTTGAAAGTGTATTTATATCGGGTTGTTCGCTCTTGTTGACTTGCTTGAGTTCTCCATAGATTCTGGTTATTTGCCCTTTTTCAGATTTGTAATGTGAGACTATCTTCTCCTGTTCTGAAAGTTGTCGATTTGCATTGTTGTTGTGTTCTTAGCTGTGGAGAAGCATTTGTGTGTATTTATTTTGTCATTACTGCAATTTCCAGTGGGATCTTCTTCATAAAATCCCCAACACCATTTATTAAATAGGGATTCTTTTTCCCCAGTGTGTGCTTTTGTTTGGGTTATTAAAGATCACATAGAGATCTGAGGCTGGTTTCATCTCTAGGTTCTTTATCCTGTTTCATAGATCAACATCTCTACTTTTATACCAATACCATGCTGTTTTGATTATTATAGACTTGTAGTATAAACTGAAGTCTGGTGTCATGGTGCCTCAGGATTTGTTTTTATTTCTTAGAATTGGATTGGCTATTTTCATTTTTTTCTGGTTTCATATAAAATGAAGAAAGGAGCTTTCTATTTTTTTAAGGTTCTTCAGAGCATGACATTGGACTTAAATGTTAGCTCAATTCACAGTCACAATGATAGGGACACAATCTAAGTGCCCATCAGCCCATGAAGGAATTAATTAACTGTGGTATATGTACATCATGGAATATGTACATCCAAAAAGAGATGGAGACTATATCTATATCTTTTGTATTTACCTGGGTAGAGCTGAAGAACATTCTCCTTAGTACAGTATCTCAAGAATGGAAAAACAAGCATCCCATCTCTACTAGTTTGAAACTAGTAGATAAATAACTACAAGCTCACATAAGAGGAAAAACACTATTAAATTCAGGAAGAGTGGAGGGCGAAGGGGGAGAAGGGGCTTGTTAATCTCCCACCTAATGTGTATAACGTAGCGGACATATGGCACACTTGCTGGGTGAAGAACTCAAAGACAACTGAGACTTTCCCTAACAAAGGCAAACAGTGTAACCTAATCATATGCACCCTTACAGTAATCTGGAAAAAAATAGTGTATTTATCTGTCAAAAGCCATTCTAAAAGATTGGTTTATGATAATGTAATTAATTGTGGCTTCTTCAGAGAGAAATCTAACTCCAAATAGTGAGTTATTATCAGTGAATAATGAGTATTTCCAACCTCTCTAATTTTTTTATAAGTAATAAAAAAAATCTTATTCAAAATAATAGTGGAAGGAGGTAGAGGCCTATTTTAACCCTATTAATACCATGATTACATATTAGTCTAAATGCTGCAATTACTGTTTTGTTTCAGTGCTTTTATTATCCACACTAAAATAAAGCAATTGACTTAACTTTTCAAATATTATTGAATATTTATTGTAAAATATTACATGTCTTAAGGAAATTTTAAAGGTTGATCTATTTCATGTTATAGTTTAATGACTTATTAGCAGAATATTAGCATTAGCAGTAAAAATTAAGTATGTCCATTCTTATTATCATGAGAATGTGGCTATCTTCATTTAGTAAAACATTTTTCTTAAAAAGACTTCATTTCATTTTTAGAACAATTTTAGGTTCATGGCAGAAATAATCAGAAGGTACAAGAGATCTCACGTATATACCCTATCCTCTCATGTTCACAGCCTCCTCCACTAGCAATGTCCCCACCAGAGTGGCACATTTGTTAAATTGATGAATCTATGTTAAGGCATAATTTTCATCCCAAGTCAGTGGTTTATGTTAGGGTTCATTCTTTGGTCTACATTTTATTAAGTGTATAATGACATATATCTACTATTGTTAACACATAAAATAGTTTACTGCTGTAAAAATTCTCTGGGCTCTGCCTATACATGTCTTCTCCCACTAAACCCTGTAACCACTGACCTTCCTACTCTGTCCATAATTTTGCCTTTTCCAGAATGTGACATAGTTGGAATGGTAAAATTGTGTATCTTTTCAGATTTGCTTCTTTCACTTAATATGCATTTATTTAAATTTTCTCCATGTCTTTTCATGGCTTGATAGCTCATTTCTTTTTAGTGCTGAATAATATTTCATTGTCTGAAGGTACCACAGTTTATTTATTCCTTAACTATTGGAAGGACATCTTGGTTGCTACCAAGTTTGGCAATTGTGAATAAAGCTGCTGTCAACACTTGGATGCAGGTTTCTGTGTAGACATAAGTTTTCAGTTTCTTTGGGCAAATAGGAAGGAACAAATTGGTAAGAATAAGTTTAGTTTTATAAGAAATTTCAAAACTATCTTCCAAAGTAGCTGTGTGATTTGTATTCCCACTAGCAAGTAAAGAGAGTTCCTTTTGTTCTGTGTCTTTCTAGCATTTGTGGTGTTGATTCTAGATTTTACCCACTGTTTCAGGTGTGTACTTTGCATTTCCCTTATGATGTATGCTGCATCTTTTCATTTGCTTATTTGCTACCTTTGTATTTTAGGGAAGATGTCATGGTTTTTTGCCCATTTTTAAATCATGTTATTGTATTCTTATTGGTGAATTCTAAGACTTCTTTATATATTTTGTGTGACAGTCCTTTATCAGATGTGTCTTTTGAAATATTTTCTCCTAGTCTGTAGCTTACCTTTTCATTCACTCAACAGTGTCTTTGGCAAAATAGACATTTTTAATTTTAATGAAGTTTACTCCATCAGTTCTTTCTTTTGTGGATTGTGTCTTTGTTGTCATAGCTAAAAAGCCAACACCCAATCCTAGGTCATCTACATTTTCTCCATGTTATCTTCTAGGAGTTTTATAGTTTTGTATTTTACATTTTGGTATATGATCCATTTTGAGCTAATTTTTGTGAAGGATGTGGAATCTATGTTTAGATATTTTTGCATGTGGATTGTTGTTCCAGCACCATTGGTTGAAAAGAATATCCTTTGCTCCTTTTTCCAAAGATGACTAGACTGTGTTTATGTGGGTCTATTTCTGTACTCTCTATTCTGTTTCATTGATCGGTTTGTCACTTCTTTCACCAATATCGTGTCTTGGTTATTGTAGCTTTATAGGAAGTCTTAAAGTTTGGTCGTGTCAGTCCTCCTCTGGTCTTCACATTCAATATTGTGTTGGTTATTCTGGAACTTGTGCCTCTCCATGTAAATTTTGTCAATATCCATGAAACAACTTTCTGGGAATTTGATCAGGATTGCAGTGAATCTACAGATCAAATTGGAAAGAATTGACATCTTACAATACTGAGTTTTCTTCTCCATGAATGTGGGAATGCCTCTTTTATAATTTAGTTCTTTGTTATCATCAGAATTTCATACTTTTCTTCATATAGATCTTGTACATATTTTTTTAATATCTTGTACATATTTGCTCATGTAAGTAATATTAAGTTTTTAATTTCAAATTCCACTGGTTCATTTCTGGTATATAGGAATGCAAATAACTTTTCCTTGTGTCCTGCCACAGTGCTATAAACGTGTATTACTTTCAGAAATTTACTTTTTTTATTCTTTCTATCTACATAGATGGTTATGTCATCTGTGAAAAGACACTTTTATTCATTTCATCCCAATTTGTAACCCTTTTATTTCTTTTTCTTACTGCATTAGGTAGAGCTTCCAATATAACGTTGAAAAGAAGTGATGAGAAGAGTCATCCTTGCCTTGTTTCTAATTATAGCAGGAAAGCATCAAGTTTTTCACCATTAGGTTAGCTGTAGATTTTTTAATAGATGTTCTTTAGTTAGTTGAGGATCTTATCCTATATTCCTAGTGTACTGGCAGCTTGACAACTTAATCATGAATATAAGTGTTGGTTTTTGTGTGTGTGTATGTTTTGTCAGACCCCTTTTCTGCAACTATTGGTAGAATCATGTGATTTTTTCCTCTTTAGCTTGTTAATGTGATGGATTACATTAATAGATTTTCAAACATTGAACCAGCCTTGCATACCTGGGATAAATCCTATTTGGATGAGCTGTGTAATTCTTTTTTTTTTTTTTTTCATTATTTAGTTCAATTTGGTGAAATTTTGTTGAGGTTTTTTGCATCTGTATTCATGAGAGATATTGGTCTTAAATTTTTTTTTCTTATAATGTCTTTCTCTGGTTTTGGTGTTAGGTAATGCAGTCCTCATAGAATGAGTTAGTATATATTTCCTCTGCTTCTGTCTTTGGAAAGATTTTAAAAGCTTGTTGTAATTCACCAGTAAACTCATCTGGGCCTGATACTTTGTGGTTTGGAAATTATTAATTGATTGAATTTCTTTAATAGAAACCTATTTAGGTTATCTTTTTCTTCTGGTGAGAGTTTTGGCAGATTGTATCTTTTAAGGAATTGGTCCATTTCATCTGTGTTATCAAATTGTAGGCATAGATTTGCTATTTGCATTCCTTTATTATCCTTTTAATATCCATCAAGGTTATGGTGATGTCCCTTTTTCATTTCTAATGTTAGTAATTTGTGTTCTCTCTCTTTTTTTCCTGAGCCTGGCTAGACACTTATTGATCTTACTGTTTTCTAGAAAGAACCAGCTTTTAGTTTTGTTGATTTGTGGATTTTTTTTTGATGTCCTGTATATAGTTTCATTGATTTTTGCTCTAATTTTTATTATTTCCTTTCTTCTGCTTACTTTGGATTTAATTTTCTCTTCATTTTAAAAGTGGAAATGCCAAGGGGTTGTTGAAAACTAATTGTATTAAATGTTTTTTGATAATCACAAAAAATATATAAAAGTGGAAATGATTGATTTTAAAGCTTCTTTCTTTTCTAATATATGGATTCAATGCTATAAATTTCCCTTAGGTACTACTTTCTCTGTTTCCTACAAATTTTGATAAGTTGATTTCATTTTCATTTTGTTCAAAATATTTTTGAATTTGTCTTGAGATAGCCTCTTGGTCCCATGTGTTATTATAATTGTCTTATTTAATCTCAGTGTATTTTGGGATTTTACAGCTGTGTTTTTTGTTCTTAATTTTCAGTTTATTTCCATCGTAGTCCAAGAGCTGACATTGTATGATTTATATTCTTTTAAAATTTTTAATGTATATTTTATGGCCCCAAATGTGGTCTATCTTCGTTAATGTTTCATATGTTTGAGAAGAATGTATATTCTGTTGTTATAAAGTAGGTCAATAGATGTCCATCAAATTGTTGGTAGCTGGTGGTGTTGAGTTCAGCCATGTTGGTACTGATTTTCTGTCTGCTGGATCTGCTCATTTCTGTTAGAGGTTGTCTTGAGTCTCTAACTATAGTAGTAGATTTAATTATTTCTCCTTGTAGTTTTATTAGCTTTTGTCTAAGAAATTTTGACACTCTTGGTAGGTGCATACATGTTAAGGATTATATTGATTGTTATTATGTAATGCTCCTCTTTAATATCTGTGGTAACTTTCCTTGGTCTGAAATCTGCTTTATCTAAAATTAATATCTCTGATAACTTTCCTTGGTCTGAAATTTGCTTTGTCTGAAATTAATGTATTAATTACTCTGCCTTTTTTTGGATTAATGATAGCATGGTATATCATTCTCCATTTATTTACTTTTACTCTATAGGTGGTCCCTGGGTTACAGACATGATAACGTTCCTGAGATTTTTATAGATTGGATTTGTACGTGAATTGGATCCCTGATGGAAAGTGTATATATAGTTATATTATAATAATAGTACTATAGTGGCTCATATGTGTAAGAATAATATAATTTTATGCTGTAGTAATAATAATAATGATAATATCTTTGTACTGTAATAATAAGTTACAGAAATGACTGTGCTTTTTCTTTTAATTCAGACAAACAGAACCTACAATGAACTCTTAAAAAGTTTATATACGAGAAATTTCAAAAAAGAATATTAAAGGTTAATACTTATCTAATGCTGCATTAATGCTATGCTAATAGAAATGTTGTGCTTATTTTGATCTTCTAACCAAATCAATAATAACTTTTCCATTTCAATAATTAATCCACTGTGCTGCTTGGTAATAATTAATGCTTTCATTGGAGCACTGCCTTTTTGTATGTTCCATTATTCTCACTTTATCCTTTATAATTGTTCCAGTAGTTGAGTGACTAAAGCCTAAAGCTTTTCCAGTGAATGATGGTGCTTGACCTTCCGGTGAATGGTTAATTATTTCAACTTTCATTTACATTGTAATGACCTTTTTCTTCACTCAGTCTCACTGGCCTTGCCGTGAATGTATGCATTAGAGGCATATTCATAAGGGTAAACACAGGCTTACGACATTGAATGAAAAAGTTAAGACATAAATTTTGCTATACATGAGCAATCATGTGAATAGTGACACTAGCCACTGCATAAAGATGCTACTCCTGCGTGTGTTTATTTACATATGCAAAAGAAATTAATTATAAATTATCATTTTGGGGAGGCATGCCAGCCATTTTCTAAGTATGGAATGCAGTAAGTTGGGTCTTCAGTAACCCAAGGATGGCCTATATATGGGTCTTTATATTTAATAAAGTGGGTTTCTTATAGACAGCATTTATTTGGGTTTTGGTTTTTGATCCACTATTACAATCTGTCTTTTAATTGGAATATTTAGACCATCCTGTTCAAAGTGATTATTAATATAGTTGGACTAATATCCACCATATTTGTTACTGTTTTCTGTTTATCGTCCCTTTTTGTTTCTGTTTTTGTCTCTCATTCTCTTTATGCCTTTTGTAGTTTTAATCGAGTATTTTATATGGTTTCATTTTCTGTTTTTTTCTTAACATATCAGTTACACTTTTTGTTAATGCTTATTTTTTGCAGCTACCGTAGACGTATTCTGTAGTCTTTTCATTAGGTCTTAGTCTTTTAGTGCATTTGTGCCCCTGGACTTTGTACTCTACAAGTGCATCTCTTCCTTGAACCCTCTGTCCCCTCAAAGGTCCTGTATTTTACTTCCTCCACTTGGAAGGCTTGGGCTTATTGGAGTCGTACCTTGGGTTAGTTAGGCTCTGATAAAACCCCACAGATTAGGCAGTGGTACAGTTGTTTCTTCTGAAGGCTGACCATGTTGTTAAGAACAGAATGATCTGACATATTTAAAAATTGTTGCTTTTCCTCTCCTCTCTGTTAGAAGCAGGAGGGGATTTTTCTCCAGTATTCACTATGAGAACTTGGCCAAGCTCTCAGAGGCAAAACTTGGAAAAGTGTTGGACTATCCTCACGCCTGGATCCCCCTGGAGTTTTTGACTTTCAGACCTGTCTGCTCTGAGCCTCCAGCTGTTTGTCAGTTATAGTGTTTGCTTCTTTCCCATGGCACTGGTTCTGCTTGTGGGTTTCCGCTTCCGTGAGTTGTCATTCTCTGTATTTGCTTGTCTGTCTTTTCAGTTTGGGGCAGTGGGTTGTCCTGTCACCTCATTTTTCTCACAGATCTGAGTTGCTGATTTTCTAGTTTGTTCAACTTTTTATTTTCTGTTAAGACAAAATGATAACTTCCAAGCTCTTTATGTGCCTGATCAGAAACCAGAAGTCTCCATATAATTCTTATAGACAGAATACAAGATCTTCAAAAAGAAGTTTTAAAGTGGTTGTTTATCAAGTAGGTGAAATTATAGAATAGAGGTAATCTAATCAAAAGTTATGGCTGAGCAGGGTGACTCAGACCTATAATCCCAGCATTCTGGGAGGGTGAGATGGGTAGATTGCTTGTGCTCAGGAGTTTGAAACCAGCTTGAGCAACAGTGAGATGCTATCTACACTGAAAATAGAAAAACTAGCCAGGCATCATGACGGGTGCCTGTAATCCCAGCTACTTGGGAGGCTGAGGCAGGAAGATCACTTGTGCCCAAGAATTCGAGGTTCCTGGGAGCTACTATGACTCCACAGCACTTCATCCAGGGAGACAGAGTGAAATTCTTTCTCAAAAACAAAAAGTTATTTGACAGAGGCTTTGTATTGCATATACATTCATAGGTCATAATATACAAATGAAGTGGTCTTCATTATATTAATCTTTTTAAAGACTTACTATACTGTTGTTTTGAGCATATTTCTATTAAGTCAATTAAAAGCTGGTTCAGATAAGAGTAGAAAATTAAAAGTTTGGAAAATAAGACTGACCTATGAACATATGGTGTATTCATGTTAATTTAATTTGAGGAAAAGAAATTGGAGAAATTGTGCAATGGATCATATGTATATAAATAAATTATTTAGGGAAAATAATGCTTAATTATATTTATGCCCAGATTGTTTTTAAGTGTCTTTCAACCATGGCTATACATTAGAATAATTTGTGGAACTGGAAAAAAACAAAACATGCCATCAATGCCCAAATGTGCTTGAATTCCTTCTCCAGAGATTCTGATTCAGTGGGTCTGGCATGGGGTGTGACATCTGTAATTTTTTATTATTTATTTATTTGTTTATATTTCACACTAGGGGGTGCAAACTTTTTTTTTTATTTTTAACATGGATAGCCAAATCCTTTTTGCTATAAGCTTTTTTATAATGCTTAAGTTGTGGCTTTTAGTGTGTCTGTCACCTGAATAGTGTTCATTTGTACCAAAGATAGATAGATTTTACCCCCACTTCTTGATTTTCAATGACCTTTACATCTCATTGTACCCATCAGTTAGCTCCCCATTATTAGAGCGTACATGTGGTTTTTGCTTTATTCTTGAAACACATCAATTAGGATAATGGTCTCCAGTTCTGTCCAAGTTGCTATAGAACACTTTATTTCATTATCTTTTTATTGCCGAGTAGTACTCCATGGTATGTATATACCATATTTTCTTAATCCACTCATGTACTCATGGGCACTTAGGTTGATTCTTCATCTTTGTGATTGTGAATTGTGCAGCCATAAGCATTTGAGTGCAGAGGTCTTTTGAGAAAATGATTCCTTTTTCCTTGGGTAGATACCCTGTAGTGGGATTACTAGATCAAACGGTAAGTCTATGTACATTTATTTCTTTGAGGAGTTTCCATAGAAGTTATACTAATTTGTAGTCCCACCAACAGTGTATAAGGGTTCCTTTCTGTGTGCGTCCATGCCGGTATGTATTATTTTTCGACTTTTTAATAGTGGTCATTTTGACAGTGATATGATGATACCTTAACTGTGGTTGTAATTTGCATTTTCCTAATGATTAGTGGTGTTGAGCATTTCTTTCTATGTTTTTTGGCTATTTGTCTGTCTTCTTTCTCTAGCCATATGCAAAAATTAATTCAAGGTGGAAAAGAATATTAAATGTAAGGCATAAAACCATAAAAGTTCCAGAAGAAAATGTAGAAAAAGCTCTTCTAGATCTCAGCATAGGCAAAGAATGTGTGACTAAGACCCCAGATGCAAATACTGCATCAAAATAAATAAATAAATAGGACTTGATCAAATTAAAAAGCCTCTGCATAGCAAAGGAAATAACCAACAGAAAAGAGAACCTACAGAAGGGGAGAAAATATAATTATACCTCTGATAAAAGGCTAATATCCAGAATCTACAAAAAACATAACTCAGCAAAAAAAACCAAATAACCTCATTAAAAAAGTGGACAAAAGACATGAAAAGAAGTTTCTCAAAAGAATGTAGTTTTTGTTTTTAAGTCTTCATGGACACTCGTGATATAGAGCCAAAATTGAGAAATACTGGTTTAAATGTTTGACAGACTGGGCAGCAGTATTCTTAGTGAAGCAGATGGTAGATAATAAACATGTTCATTACTGTGTGTAGAGAGGATGTCATTTTAAAGCAATCATAACATCTTGAGATATGTGGTATAACCACGAGGAAATACGTTTCCTTTTTGCTACTGCCTTTGGAGACAAGGCTATAAAACTGTGTTGTGTTAAATATTCGGAAAGGAACTAGAGTTCCAGGTTTGAATTACAGTATTATCCCCTCCTAGCCCTATCACTGGGTGCGAGGACAGCAGTGTAAGAATCATTGTGTTTGAATATGAGGTTAAAAAGTCTAGTCTTAAGCTTGCAGGTGCTCCTCACTGATCAATGAAGAAGGAACGTGGCGTATGAGAAAGCTATAGCACAAATAGGTTGTTTTAGTTACCACAGACCATTTTATGTATTTTCATTTTTTCCCAGTAAGCTGTTCCTTATAGAAATTTTATTTTTTAATGGATTGTATTATCTTTAGTAGGCTAAATATGTCATGTACTTCCCCTTTTATTTGTTAAGTTTTATTTATTCCTTGTAACTGCTGCATTACAGGTAAAGAAATCAAAGCTCTGAGATGCAAAGTGATTAATTTATGTTCGTACAATATAAAGGATAAATCTGAAGCTCACCCTCTTCACAAATGCTTCCATCAATATTCTTTGATTATATTCCAATGGTATTTAGATTTTAACTTTGTTATTGAAAAATAATCACATTATAGTTAAATCTCTTCTAGATATAGGCCATTAAAAGTAAAAATCATCCACTGATCTTTTATTTACAGAGTAGTAAGGCAAATCAGAGTAGCATATTTGGAGTATTTACCAAAATGTTTACAGAAGTAAATTACCATTTGCTTGAAGTTCAGGAATGTACTTAAAATATGGTAACTGGGGTTAATCTTCTGAGTTTCTGATGGATTAAAATTGTACTCTTAAGGTTACATTTTTTACAGTGGCACTAAGGAACAATTTTCCCTTAACAATTTTTCTTGGTTTGGTAGTAGACCCTTTTTTTCCCCTGTATAAAGTAAGTTACTTTCATAGAATATTTTACAATTAAAGATGTAATACTGTAGGATAATTTATTATTCATTTATGAGTTGATGGAAAACATAGTCATCCTTACTCTTACCTTCCAACTTTGCAGGACATAAATGCCTGTTTCAGAAACTGCACAGGCTATCAGGTTCTCCTGTTCCTTTCTTTTTTGTTTATACTCCAGTCTTCATTCCTAGGGTGGAAAATTGAATATGTCCCTTCTGTAGAGATTGGAATAATGCCCTTTACTTGCACTTTTCTTCATTGATAGGAATTGGTTAACAGATTCTGAGAAGATATATTGAAAAATCTGAACAAGGTACTGCATATATACTAGCTTGATAATATCTCAGTACAACTTGTCATAGTATGTGTGTCAACCCTTTTCATGACCAACACTGGCAGTGACAACGGTGACAACCTGCCCACGAGCTGTGCTGTCAGACTTTATCACTGACTGGTCCTAACTGCTTGCTTCTTTTATTACTTTCTGATTCTGCCTTGCTGACGCTGCAGTGTAAGTCACATGAGGAAGGATAAGCAATAAGACGAAATGTTGCTGTGATTATAATAGGATCCTAACAAATGGCTGGAAGGTGAAATAAATAGGCTGGAATATAGATTCATGGATTGTTAAGAACTATACTGTACCCCAGAGACAATCTAGTCTAATCTTATAGAGGCAGGATGAGAATTCTTTCCACCATTCCATACATTTTATTGGTTATCTGAAAAGTGAGCTAATCTTACCTAAGGTGATATGACTGAACATAAACATGTTGCTTAGATTTTCAAAGTGCTTACTCACTCATAAATATTAATCAGATATCTACTATGTGTCATGCATTTTCCCAGCTCTAGGTGTAGAGAGCAGATTGCCGTGTTCCTGTGACCTGAGGCTAGGTAGCCTATAGGGTGGAAGTTTCACAAATGTGGTCATATGATTCAGTCGCAGGTGTTCCCAGTTAAGGAAACAAGGAAGTAGGTACAAAATTCATTATGACTTCATAATGAGCAAGGAGGAAAACAGAAGACAACACTAGCATACAAAGCACAGCTTGTCACAGCGGCATGGAGATGCTGTCATGAGATAATATATACACAGTACTGTACTGGACACGTATTAAGTGTTCAGTAGATCTCAGCTGCTCCGATGATGATGATGAGGTACTTAAAGGCCTCCCAATTCCTCTTTCATTCATCCCAACCCAACCGCTACCACCACCAGCAGCAGGCAAAAGCCATTTATGCTACTGGATGAATGTTATCTAAGGTTATTTTGAATTTGATTTATAGTATTGTAATTAAAAAGTTTAGCTGCTTCTGCATACTAACACCCCTTTCAGATTCTTCATTAATTTTGAATTTTAGACGTTTTTCCTGTCATAAGTTAGGTCTCATTTGCATTTTATAGATTAGACTGTTAAGAGGCGTTAACAGTTTCTCTCTGATGACAGCATGTAATGGCAGAACTAGCCCATGACCTGACTTGAAAGTGAAGGTCTTCATTTCTCACTGTGCCTCACACATTCCTGTGGCATGGTAAATAAATACTGTATACTGCACACTATCAACCTACCTGAGCATCTCCACTGGCAGTTTGAGTTTAGTAAATTTGCAGTAGGGCTGGAATTTTGGTATTGTTACCAGAATTGAGAACTGCTTGCTCTGAAATTTGTGTTCTTTCTTTGCTGCTATCTCATGATTATATGTAAACAATAGCCTTTAAAATTTAATTTTAGATATCTTGTTATGGTAAAGTAATTTATTATGTTACTTTTTCAAATCCATAGGATTGTTTTTGTCAGCTGGCTGCAGCTGCATATTACTACTTTATCTATAGCAAAAGTTTACAAAATCATTAACACTGAGAAAAATCATTTCTCTGAGCCTTAGAATTATCATCTACAAAATATCAATAATAACTACCTTTTAGAGTTATTGCAATAATTATCTTTGGTCATGTTTTTAAGGCACAGTGCCTGAAACTTAGTAGATACCCAGTAAATGGTTCTGATTGTATATTAAGAAGATATATTTGTCATTTTAGTTCGAAGTTTACTAACTATGTTAAATTTTAAAACACATTTTTTGTCGAGGATAGTGCTGTATTTATATGGCATAAGAGGAAAGTGCTTTTCCGTGTAGCTGATTTCCTGGATTTATAGACACTTGTCAATCTCCATGGATAAAATATTGATTAACACCCATGGCAAAATGAAATTTCAAAATCAGTAGGCTAACTACAAGGCCCAAATTGGTAGTATAGTTTGCTTATTCTTTGCTTACCAACAATCACTTTTTCTTATTCCCAACTCTGTCTTTGGCTGTTATATTTGATCCTCTATGCAAGTAATTCACTTAACAGTATATAAAATGGTGAAGTATGATTTCAAAAAGTTACATTTAAATAAAAATTTAAAGTAAATTATTTAGGAAGACATCATGAAGGTCAGCCACTTAAAATTTCCCATCTGTGTTGGTGTGAATAACTGTAGACTAGAAAAGAAATGGAAAGATTCCGTGTGTATGCTATACTCAGACTGCTTTGCTGGTATCTTTAAAGTTCCACTTAAGAAGTTAAACTGGAAATCTTACACATAGTTATAGCCTTGTTTTACTAAAGAAAATAACTCTGACCTGTAGTTAATAGATTCATACAGAAAGAAATGTCTTTGGCAAACATCAAAAGATTAGCAAAATTTTCATGTTTTGTGATAAAATAATATATAAGGTCAGTATAATTTTTAATATTTTCTGTAATAGCTCAATTTTTTTTTATTAACTTAGTTCTTGATCCTGATGTGGTCACAAAAGAGAGGTTTTACTTCATTCATTCATGTAAAATGGGAATTACACACTAATTGGTGCAAGAAAGAATAATTTTTGCTTCACTGTGACTCCCCCGCCCCCACTACAGCAGCACCATCCTCTGTTAATCCTTCAATTCCACTATGTGTTAGAATGTTTTCAGAGTTGTTAACCTGCACTTCCTTTAGAAAAGAAAGCCTACCAATTAGAGTACAGTGCTTACATACAGCTGCCTTTGCCTTTATTTTTGACGTGTCTGCTAATTTCCAAAGCTATGCAGGGCAGCACCTTTTAGAATTTTGAAAATTAGAATTAGAGTGACTACAGTAAGGAATGAGGGCAAAGCTGAGACTGTCATCTGAGAAAAGAAATGAATAAATAAATAGAGATAACAGATATTTCTCTTTTTGGCTTCTTAGGCTCTGATTTGCACAGTGCCAATACTAGCAATGTGAAATCTAGTTTCCTGTAGTTGCATGTGAGCAGCTGGTCTAGCAAAAATACAACTGCTGTGATTACTAGGACAACCGTGAATAATGTGCTCAATTTATTAGTTTATATAATAATATAAAACAAATTCTAATAATAAAATTTTAAAAAACCTACTGAAAATAAATATCACCTGGAAAAAAGGTGATATTTCCTCTGCAAATCCAAAGGAAAAAATACATAGCAAAAAGGAATTTAATCTCTGGTAAAATTATTTTTTTCATTAAGATGTCAGTGGCATGTATTAATAGAATATAGAAATAGTCTATACCTGAATGGGTGTTTGTACATAGAGAGCTATAATTTTATTAAATCCCACCAAGTTTTAATTTCATGTTTGGCATTTTACTTTATATTATTTATTAACTAATGAAAATTCTGTCAGTGTAGCAACATGTTAAAATGAGTGCCTTCTTATGTCACATTTATGAAGGTAAAATGCGTACAGCCATGCCTGGTACATAGTGAATTCTATACGTGTATGGGTTTTTTTGTTGTTGTTGTCGTTGCATTTTTTTCTCTCAGCATACTTTGTTAATTTAGAGTGTAAATGTTAAAGCTAGAAGCTTATTCATATTCCATCTCTGCAATGCTAAAGTTATGTGACTTGGGCCAAGTTGCTTAAGTTTTCCTGTACCTTAGTTTCCTTATCTGTTTCACGGGGAGGAAATAACATATTCTTCATGGGTTATGAGGGTTAGATGAGTTGAGAGAAATAGCATGTTTGGAATAGTGCCTAACATATAGAGATTTGTAAGTATTTTCTATTATTATTCTATGCAAACTCATGTTAATCTATCCATGCCTATTATAAAAGACTGATACATTCTTTGGTGATATATCATGTTTCAGTTAGAATCATAGTTATATGCTGCTGCTTTATATTTTTAGCCTACTTCAAAAGACACTGCAGTAATGAAAAATGACAATAAAAAGATTATTGTTTCTAAAAGCATTACTCCAGTATGATTTGCTTACTTTTCAGGTTTGTTTGCTGATTTGGGCAAAGTTGGATGCTTTCCAGATCAAGTAACTATCTTTTCTCTTCCTTCTCTCATTTTAAGAGGAAGAAAATAATTTGGAGCAGAGTAAAGTAAATTAACAGCATATTATCTTGTTTTTCATATCTTGTTGCTTTCAGTACTTTTTTTTTCCTAGAAGGACATTTTTCTTATTTCTTTTAGACTGAGTCTTCAACAACAGGAACTAACTGATTAGATTGATAATGTAATTAAACCTAACGCTACATCTCAACCTCAGTAAATAGCCTGTTATTGAATATTAGGTCAGTGGAATATTTATTAGCCTATTATTTAAGTTACCATTTTCTAAAAAATACTTCGCACGTATCATAAACACCTTAATGTAATTAATGACAGCTTTGGTCGTCCTGGAGTAGAATGTTACTGCCAGCATGACAGTGGAGCGGCCGTAATCCAGCTCCAGTTCCTGATTAACGAGGTTAGTGAATTGTTTTAATTTTTCCCACTTGTATCTAAATAAGGCCACTTTGTCTTTCATATTTTTTGTGTACTTTCATGTTTAATTTAAATATTTGGACAAAAGGTAATTTCATGTGGATCAGAGATAGCAGTAATTCATTTTAAGGCACCATCATGGACAGTTACATAAATAATGCAAAATGTTTTCTCAAAACTGTTAGAAATAGAATGGTATGATAAGGTAGATAGTTTGATATAAGGTGCTGCATTCAAGTATTGTTTAAGGGATATTGAACGTTATATAATGTATAAAAATCTTCATTAAAACATTGTACAAGATTGAGTTTGTTAGGCATCATGCAATATACTTCTATAATGAATTGCTTTGACATATGATCAAGAATCCAGCATTCATCAGAAAGCATTTACTGCCTGAAGTTGGTGTAAGTAATTAATGATGCTATTCTTTTTGATAAGAGTATGAAGTAATGAAAGAGCTAGAGAAAAACATCATTTTATCAGTACAGGAACTACTATGCTTACAGATTTGAAGAAAGCTATGACACTACAAGCAACTCTGAGAAAAGATGTTTACTGCAAGTAGTGACAGGAAAAGCTGGTAGTAGAAGGAAGAAAAAAAATTACTCCACAAAAGGTTCTAATCTCCTTAGATAGGAGGATAGTTTGTGGACATTTCTTTGCCCCTAAACCCTTAGGATCCGTGGGATAATTCTTAAATTTATATGAGAGGAAATAAATTGGTGAATATCCATGGCTTTTGATAAATATTTTCTTCTCATCATGGTTTTAAGAGAAGTCATGGATGTAAAAAGCTAAAGATGATACTATGATCCAAGTAAATTGCAGATATATGGGTTTTTCAGGGTCAGAGGAAGTTTTTTAAAACTTCAGTATTCTGTGTAGAAGTATATACTATGTATTAGGCATTTTAAGATGTTAAAATTCTAAAAAAAAAAAAAAAAACCAAAAAGTTGTTAAATCTGTATATGAAGACGCAAGATTATCTTTCTTTTTTTAAGAGTGTTTTAATCCTCCTAGATAGATGAGAAAGTCTTAATTTTAAAAAAGGAGAGATTTTAAGATTTTTCTTAATGTAAAGGATTGGAATTGCAACTCTTCTATGAAATTGATATAAATTCTTCATGTTACAGATCTTATTCTATCAGGGTCGATGAAGGGTATTTGATTCCTTTGAGGAAACTTTTAGATGTCTTAGTAAATTAACCCTTAGTCTAGGTGGTTCTCGACCTTCCTAATGCCGCGGCCCTTTAATATAGTTCCTGTGGGTCCCAACCCACAGGTTGAGAACCACTGGTCTAGAGATTCTTAATCTTATTCACATATAATTAGCTTTGGAAATTAAAAAACAAACAAAAACACCTCCATAGGTTCTTGCTCTGTGTCTGTTTTGTTGCTATAACCGAATATGTGAGACTGTATAAATTATAAAAGAAAGAAATTTATTTAGCTGTGATTTGAAGATTGGGAGGACCAAGATCAGGTGAGGGAATCAGGTTGGCTTCTTGTGAAGGCCTTCTGCTGGGCCATAGATACCATGGAGAAGCAGCTGAGGAGAAAGTGGGTGTGTGCAAAGTGCACAAAAGTGAGGGCGCCCTCAGTTTATAGCAGCCTGCTCTCAGGAGGTCTAATCTTGAGAGTTCATAACCTAAATGCTTCTTAAAGGTTTTGTCACCTCTTGGCACCATGACATTGGCAGTTAAATTCCAACTTGAGTTTTGGTGGATACTAACCACATCTAAACCATGCCAATTTGGAAATTCTGATCTGTTGGATCTTGGTTGGGACTGAGTCAACTGGATGATTGTTACATACTGCCAGGCATTTTATTCCACATAAATACTAGTATTCAATAGTGTCATATGTTTTAACTTTCTAAATTAAATTTTCACCCCCTTGGACATTGCATTACAGTGTGCCAGATGCCATCTTTATTTTATATTTCTGTTCTAGCAGTAGAATTATGATCAAGGTTTATTATTTTGCTAAGGATTTTTCTTAACCAATGAAACAAAGTTACTTTACATCTTATTTTACTATCTTAATCAAGGAAGTATATGTAATAGTAACCAAATAACTTACAGTCTGACCTCTAATTTTAAATAGCTAGAATTTAATCATACTGTCCCAGTAGATCCTAGTATACTTTTGATTTATAAGTTACTAAATTACACTTTACTGAAGAAGTTAAAGCATCTATTAATTTACGTATATATGCCATACACTTTTTTACATCAACTATTTTGAATTTGGGTGAGGTATATGTTTCTTAGAACTAAATCTGCTGAAAGAAAGTGTTGAAATTTGGGAAGGAGATCTTTTTGGCAGCTATTTAGTAGCATTGATGTTTGTAAAATATATTAAATATGAAATGTATTATACTTCATTTTTAAGGGAGCTCTTGTGAGTGCCTTGGCTGATGACACCTTACACTTATGGAATCTACGTCAAAAGAGACCTGCCATACTACATTCACTTAAATTTTGCAGAGAAAGGTAAGCATTCTCTCAGTTATCCCTTGTAACTGCAACTGTGTACTGTTTTACTTTGTTATATTTTCTTTGAATTTTATTCTTTTTTTGTGATAGACTTTATGCATATTCTAGAAACTAATTCACAAACTTTTAAAGATGTCTAAAATGTAATTCCTTCCTTTCCAGACCCATATTTCTCTGTGGAGGCAACCATGGAAATTTTTTTGTGTGTCCCTCTAAAATTACTGACAGTCTGTATAAAAGACAAAAATCTTTATCCATACCCCTTTATCCCCCCCTTGCATTGAAGGGAAGCCATTATATAGTCTTTCTGTAACTGTTCTAGTAACTTACTCAAATTAACAGAAACTAGTTGGGCCTGTTCCAAGTTCAGCTCCCCATGGCCTTCATTACGTCCCCTATAAACAAGGACCTGTATTACATGGTCTGGATGAAAATCCTCCAGGATGGCTACAAACTTGCATGGCACCTGTTGAACTTAAAATGCCAAGGAATGGGTCCTAGTGCCCCATGGATGTGCTTTGCAATATTCTCTCAAGACCGAAGATGTTATAAGGTGGCTGAAAGGATAGAGGTTGTGTTTGGGAAGAGCTTGGCTTTCCTTAGTGCTTTCTTGCAGGTGGAAAGGGGGTGGTAGACTGGAGGCTCAGCAGCAGGCCCTGGTCTGCTCTTCAGCCTGAGCTCTGTGGCATTCTGAACTTGTCTTAATGCCTTGCCATCTCTACCCTTCTGGAGGCCTTCTGTCAGAGTTGCTTCCCCAGGCAGAAGGATCAGAATCCTTTCCCATCCTTTCACTCTTCATTTGTAGTAGTCCAGCTTCTTTTTCTTTATACATCTGCTTTACATTTAGTTTTAGATTCTATATTGATCAGGTTACTCTAAACTGTGCTTGTGGTGGCACATACTCTCAAAATTTCAGTGTCTTGAAATGATTTATTTTTGCTTACACCATGTGTCTTTTATGGATTTGCTGGGACTGCTGGTCCTTTTCGTTGTTGTCTTTACTCCAGAGTGCTGGCTGAGGAACAGCTAGTCTTTGAAATGCAGTAGAAGTTCTATAAGTTGACCACCCAAGAGACTGTAACAATGTGGTCAATATACAGAGGTGTTCAACATAAGGAATTGGGCCTGCTGTACTGATACGTACATGTGGTACATGTTCGGTCTATGAAAATGGTCAACTTAAAGAGGTGGTCAATGTAGGGAGGTGGTCAACTACTACAATATGTCTTTGGCATTTCTACTATATTTATCATAGATATTTATGATATCTATGATCAAGGTAGGGAGGTGGTCAGCTACATGGAGGTCCCACTGTATTGCTAATCTCTGTTTCTAATAGGTTTCTTGGAAAGAAAGGAAAAGTTAAAATGTTAATCAATTGCCACAGAAGAGGAAGAAAGAGAAAGTGTTGAAACATATATTAGTTCTCAAAACTAAGCCAGGAAGTGGTATACATCTCTTCTGCTCCTTTAATGGGCAGAGCAGGTCACACGGCCATTTCTAATTTCAGTTGCATACACAGGACGAAAGTAAACTGGAATATTTGTGAATAGTTGTAATGACTACTACACTGTTTATTTTTATTGGTGTTGAAATGCAGTAAGCAATAGCCTAGTTTCCCCTCATTTTACAATGGATTTGGGTTAACCTAATACTATATTTCACTTTTATGCTATCTACATTTTTAGTTGTGAAACTCAGAAAGGTAGGGAAACATATGAAAAGCTTATAAAAATGTTTTTTTTTTTCCTGTAACGATGTTCACTCAGGAGGAAGTCATGGATTGATAAGCATTTAAAACTATCTGCTAGTCTTTTTTTCATCACCATGAGTTACTGTGACCAATATTCTAAGCCATGTTAAACTTTACATGGGTTTTAAATAATAATATATGAAGCATTTTAAGACTGAGAACCGAATTATGTATATGGCTTTTCTTATTTGATACCTAATATTATGGTCTGAGATTTATATCTCAATTTATATGGTGATTTATTGTTTATATAACACTTTCACATAAATATTATTTATTATTTAGAGATCAAGAAAAATTTTCCTTATTGAAATTTTATTCATGGGTATTTTTCCCATAAGTATGTTAAATACCCAAATAGCAGAGTCTTAATAGTGAAATTAATGTATTTCTAAAGACATGTTTTTTCTTTATTCTAATACTCTGATTTATAGTTTTCATGTGGCTGTTTTGTGTGATGATGCCCTTGAGTTTTGAGAATAAATCTGCATTAGTTCTAAAGTAGTAAGAAGAAAAATACAATAAGACATGGAATAAATTTTGTGATAACTGAAATATCATTAGAGCATTCACGTCTATAGTCCTGTTAAGGAAAAAAAATAACCAATGAAGTAATTCATATAGATGCTAACATGAGACATTTGGTGCTTCTGATATACTCCAGGAACTGGCTACTGCTCTAGCATGAGATATTCCTAATAGCATAAATAAGTTAATTTAGAACAAAACCTCACTTTACACACTATATTCTTTTTGTTATTATATTACCTTATTATTGTGCTTTGCACATTTATGAAGCTTGTCATTTGCTCAAAATGTACATGAGCAAGGCACGGACTTAGACAGCTTTAAAAGAGGGTTTGACTAAACACCAGCCACCCAAAATCTATACAGATCTTACAAAGATTCTGAATTAATTCACTGCAAGGAAAAAAATAAAATTACAGTATTGGAACAAATTAAAGACCTAGAATTACAGTTTCTGTGGTAATTGTATCATATTGTCAGAATACTTTTCTTTGAAAGTACACAAATACTTTTCATTAAGCTGCAAGAAATATAAAGTGATCTGATAGGATGAAATTAACACAGGAGTGAAATAGTATCCAAGCCTTTTAGAAAGGCAGATAGAGCTGCTGCTCAAGGCATGTCCCACAGGTTGTCACACCATGGGACAACGGGAAATTATAGTAAATGTACCTTTACTTAACAAAATATTCTTTATTAAGTTTTATGAAGATGGGGGCCAAGATGCACAGAATTTTGTTTAATATTTTGTAATGAATATTTTATAAATAAATGTACATTTAACTACAATAGCTACCCATTCTCTATATGTGTGATGACTTTTGGTGCACCATGTATGTATAATACAAAAGATTGGTTGGTGTGTGGAAATGATGAGTCACTTTGGGAATTCTGGCTACAGAGAACCACATATTCAGACATTTGAAAGGAAGAAAGAAAAAATTCTCTTAATACTCAAAGGAAAGATGATTAAAATTTGATGACTTAGAAAATGGAAAAGGAAAGATGTTCAGGAAATTTTGGATCACTTCCTAGAATAAAATGATCTTTAATGACTAAGAAATTCTGACAAGGGAATTGGGAGAGATATTCAGATAGGTTGGTCTGTTTTCACAAAGGCCTTACAATGTATTAAGAGCTTAGAAATATTATACAAAAAACATAATAAAAAGAGCATGTAGAAGGAGGGGATACATAACCAAAGATAAATATAAGAATAATTAGAGCTAATTCTTGTAAAAAATATAGCAAAAGAGGGAATAAATGAAAACACTTTTTTTTAAGCTTAGGACTTTAAGTGCTAAATAGTTTAATGGTAGATATGATTAGGGCATATATAATTTTTTCTAACTGTGTTAATGCAGTATTGGTCCAAACAATTTATTTCTTACATTACTGAGTGTACCGTATCATTATCAGTTACTCTAGGAAGAGTATGGAGTGAGCACAGTGCTTAATAGTTGGAAATGAAAAAAAAAATTAGAATCTAAATTAAGTACACTTCACCAAATGTTGGTGTTATCTGCTGTGTACCAAAGATTATGCTAGCTCATGAGATAACAAAAATTAATAAAATTCTTAAATAGCTTACATGAAAGCAGGTATCTAGCCTTACATTACAATATGAACAAATGTAATTTAGAGGTTTGTGTTAAAACATGATACAATAATTAACCAATTTTTTTTTTTTTTTTAAGAAGATGAAAGTTAGTCATCAGGCAAATGCAAACTAATTCTGGCATCAGAATGCCTAGGGGATTGGGTAGATTGTGATGCCACTAAAACTTCTCATAACATACCATTGGGAGTTTTAAGTGTTACAGTCACTTCAGAAAAGGTTTTGGCAGTATTCTGTTCACATATTCCATGACCCAAACATTCAACTGCTAAATTGGCAGAATTCTAAGATAGGTCTCAAAATATCTGCCCCTGGTATACACATACATACTCCTCATTATTTAAACAACCACTTACATGCCACATGAAGGCATTTTGCAGATGTAATTAAGTTTCCAAATTAGTTGATCTTAAAATAAGGAGTTATCCTCAATAGGCATAACTTAATCAGGTGAGCCATTAAGAGAGACTAGATTCTTCTTGCAAAAGATTCACAGTGTGCAAAGGATTCAATGGAAAGGAGATTCTCCTTTGCTGGCCTTGAAGATGGACATGGCCACATGGGAATACAGGTGGCCTCTGGGAGAATACTCTCTGAGACAGCAAGGAGAAACAGAAACTCAGTCCACAAGAAGCTGAATTCAGCTCATAACCTGGATGAGCTTGGGAGCAGATTCTTTCTCGGTCTTCCAGAAAGGGTTGCAAGAATGCAGCTTTGCTGATATTTGGTTTTTAGCCCCATAAGTCTTTAAGTGGAGAACCTGGTTATGCAGTCCTTCACATCTAACCAATAAAAACTGTGAAATAATAAATGGGTATTGTTTGAAGGTACTAAGTTTGTGTTACTTTGTCGTTTGGCAATAAAAAACGGATACAGATTTTGGTACATGAAAGTGGAATTCCCTTATAACAAATATCTAAAAATGTGGAAGTCCTTTGCAACTAGGCAGTTGGGTAGAGGCTGGAAGGATTTTGAGGCACATGATAGCAGAGCCCATGTTGCCCATACAGGCTGTTTGTGGGCCTCTGTGCTTGAGATGCTGCCAGTGAGAGCACAGAAGGTGGTGAGGAGCATGTTCCTGGAAACTAGAGCCAGTGGTTATGTTGTGGCAGAATTGCCTCTTGCACAGTGTATAAGGGATTACCTTGGATATTTAGCTGAGGAGATTTCCAAGGAAAGTAAAGATATAACCTGATTTATTTTTCTTGTTGCTTTATAGTAAAAATGCAAGAAGAGAGATAATTTGAGGGAGGAATTATTGAAAGAACCAGGACTTGATGATTGGGGGAATTTCTCCCCTGATGCACCTGGCAAAGAAAGATTGCTTCTGAAAGTGAGGCATAGAGAAGAATGTGAGGGTGTGCCTATGTAAGTTACTAAAATTTTTCTAAAGACCATAAGGATGTGGGTTTGTCCAAACCACAGCCTGTGGACCATGGGCTGCATGAGGATTATGTGAAGACTTTTTTGCTTATCTGTCATGGTGGATATCATGAAAATTATGCATGGATGTTTTATCTTTGCTTAACAGCTTTGCTTAGTGTTTGTATATTTAATATGTGGCCCAAGACTCTTCTTCCAATATGGTGTAGAGAAGCCAAAAGGTTGGATACCCTTAGGATTATTCAGTCACACAAAGGCCTCTTTTAAGTGGTTAAAGGTGACCTACAGATCATCTCAACTAAACTGGAGAGCCTCTAGGAACCTTAAAAATATAATTCCACAGACAGCTCAGAAGCCAAGATAGAGAAGAGATTATCCCCAAAGGACTTACGGTTATGACTTTTGTCTAGTGGAGTGATAGCCAATGAAATTTACTTAAAAACTGCAAGTTTCTTGAGAAAATGTTTCAGTGGAAACATTACTAGGTCACTAAAAGGATAGAGGACAAAATAAAGGAGGCTGCAGCCAGAGCAGGCTGATGAAAGTACTCAGCTGCATCTGCATGGTATCTTTCACGAAAAAGGAACAATGATTCAGAGGGTGAGTCTCAGAACCGGAGAAGATTATTCCAAGGATGGAAACCTAATTAAGAAAAGTCCAGGGCGGCGCCTGTGGCTCAGCGAGTAGGACGCCGGCCCCATATACCAAGCATGGCAGGTTCAAACCTGCCCCGGCCAAACTGCATCAAAAAATAGCTGGGCGTTGTGGTGGGCGCCTGTAGTCCCAGCTACTCAGGAGGCTGAGCAAGAGAATCGCGTAAGCTCAAGAGCTGGAGGTTGCTGTGAGCTGTGACTCCACCACACTCTACTGAGCGTGATAAAGTGAGACTCTGTCTCTCCAAAAAAAAAAAAAAAAAAGAAGAAGAAGAAGAGAAAAGTTCACCATTTGCCCAACTTAATTTTAAAATTGTTATAAACCAATGATTCCTTTTTTACCTTTCAATTTCTCTTACTTTAAGCAGGAATTTCTATACAGTAGGCCATTCTTGTTCATGGGCTGCCCATCCCTGGATTCAACCAACTGTGGTTGAAAGATCTTTTTTTTTTTTTTTTTTTTTTTGTAGAGACAGAGTCTCACTTTATCACCCTTGGTAGAGTGCCGTGGCGTCACACTGCTCACAGCAACCTCCAGCTCTTGGGCTCAAGCGATTCTCTTGCCTCAGCCTCCCAAGTAGCTGGGA
>CAUYON010130452.1:0-28277 GCA_963573935.1 Arctocebus calabarensis | reverse complement strand
GCACCTTAGCCCGTTGAGCCACAGGCGCCGAGCCCACTTTAAGGTTTTAATGGATCAATAAGCACCTTTAAAAAAGGCTGAATCCTAGGGAGGCTGAGGCAAGAGAATCGCTTAAGCCCAAGAGCTGGAGGTTGCTGTGAGGTGTGATTCCACAGCACTCTACCGAGGGCGATAGAGTGAGACTCTTTCTCCACACACACACAAAAAAAGGAGAGAGATTAACTCTATCTCTGGTCTCTAGCTTTCATAATAAATATTAACTATAAGGAAAAGATTAAAAAAAAACCATCTTCATTGAGATGGTTTGCACTTGAATATGTCAACATTTTGGAAAAGAAATCTGAGTTAAACAGGTAAAGATTTATCCATACTTTTTAGGGGCCTAAAAAATAAAAATAAACAGGTTTCAATTTTAAAAGCCCCATAAATAAGTGAATAGATTTTATTTTTTATTTAAGCACATACATGAGATTACACTGGACACAACAACTGAAAGCTGAGTGTTCACAGGAATTTTTGAATAAGTGTTCTCATGGCTATACAGGTAAAAGAAAGAAAATGTAGATTAAGGTTTGACCCTTAAGAATTTTTTTGTACTAAAATACCAGCAAGTCACTATTTCACTGAGTGAAAAGTATGTAAATAGAAATTCTTCCAGAAGCTTTGAAAATGTCTTCTATTACCAAAACTCATAATATTTTTGTATAAAGTCTCAAATTATTTTTCAAAATTATTACTTCGATATATAAAAAAAAAACACTCTTGAGATTTTCCTAGGAATAATGGCAGGGGCAGGAAGAATTACAGATAGAAAAGTTATTGAAATCACATTTTTAATTTTATAATTGAAATAAATATTTCTTTTATGAAAGCTAATATGAAAGTAACTTACCAGACTGAAGAGCAAAGACCTCTAAAACAAACAGTTCTTGTCTAAATGACCAAGAGAAAACTATATACAAAGTAAGCAAAACGAAACCTAATTATACATTTTCCCTAGGTGAATCACTCATTAAATACTTGACTGTCAACTACAAAGCAAGACATTTTTTGCAGAGTATAGAGGTAGATTATACAGTAGATTTGACCCAGTGGCAGAGACATTCATTGAGATACAAAAAGAGAAGTGTTTTCTCCCTTAGCTGTAAGACAGCAAAAAGAAATCCCTGCACAAAATACCACGCTCAATGAAATTAATGCAAAAACATTCAAAGATAATCTCCATTACTTCATTTTGTCCATGGCTTGTAAAATGAACAGTAGCATCTGCTTTTGGGGAAACATCTTGAAATCTGCCCAATCATCTCACTTTCTTTAACTCTATTTGATTCCTTTTGTTCTTTTTACCTCCTTTTATATATCATCTGCTATTAAAAGCAAATGAAGACAACAAAAACCCTGTATTTCTTTTTTACACAATTCTATGGTCTATTTAAATGACTAAGTAGCCTCAGTACCTCACAGGCCACTGAAGTTTGTGCTTCCTTTGCTCCCCCAACAATAGGGACATGATGGGGTACTTAGGAAATCATGAATCATGGTGTTAACTGACCTTGTATTGAACATACTTCACAAGGCTCATGAAATATAATACTCAACAGTCAAGTATCCTTTGCTCCTGAAAATATACAATACAGCAACTATGAATCTAAAAGCTCTCTAAATTTTTTTTAAATAGAATTTTTGGAGTCTAAAAGTAAATGGGATTAGTATAGATTTTTCCTGTGTTTCACTACACAATGTAGTAAAGGTCTTGCCTGTGCCGTCATTTCCTCATCATTGAAATGGGGATTGTAATTAATTTAATTATTAAGGTGATCTAAATAACAACTATATCATATATAAGTGGTCTGGTGATTTCACCTGTCAGTGCGGTCAATTTCATGCACATTTCAATCAAAATTCATACAAACTAAATTTTTTTAATGCAAAGACACGATTACCTTCCAAAACTTATTTAAAGTATGTTTATATAACAGAAATTGGAGGAAAACATTAAGACTTTTTAAAAGAGTCTCTGTTAAATTGTAGAGAATCCTGAATTCCACAAGAGAGCCAAAGAGTTTTAACCTATCCTCCTACTGTGTGTGCTAAAAAACAGGAGAAAATTCAATCTATATCTGTTAAAAAGTAATGCTCTGTGACTGAGAAAAAAATCAGTATGACTTATTAAATAAAGACACATTAATATCTTATTTGTACCATAATTAAATGAGGAAAATCTATAAATCATGGACCACACAGTCTCAAACATGGTAGTTATGTAATAATGCAAGTGGACAAACCCATCTCCTCACATGAGAGGTGAGAGATGCCTCTCTCTTGCTTTTTTATTTTCCCCTTCTGCTCTTGTTTCCGTCATGTTTATATGAATATATAACATCCTTTTCAGGACCAGCACCACACTCACCTATGCAAAGCCACCCTTTGATCTCCAAACCACCCTGTCCTACTTACTACCTCAAGCCTTTATATGATTTGTACCTGATCATACAGGATGCTAAGGTACCTTACCTCCAAAGCAATGTGTAAGTCCTTTGAAGGCAGAAACTGTAGATTTGTTGTGAGTGATATCTATTTTTAATTGTTTATGTATGCATAAAAGCACCCAATGCTTCATCAATGAATGTCATTCTATCTGATTCTTCATCCTGCCTCTCTAGCAAAAGGACAGAGGCAATGAATTAAAGAGAGGTTGTAAAAATAATCTACATTTTACTGAGTAAATGTAATAATTCTGCTGCATATAATACATATCAACAAAGTTGGAAAATTACTGCCTAAAGTTCAAACAAGAGGAAATGAGTTTGAGCCATAACAAAGAAAATTTTTGTCAGTTTCCTGAAGGTAAAGTACAGTTAGTTCTTGAACAACATGGGTTTGTACTGCGTGGTTCCACTTAGACACAGATTTCTTTGAACAAATACTGATCAGATCCTATCTAAAAAAAAAAAAAAAAAACCTAAACCCCAAAATACAGTGTCTGCAATATACAAAACCTGGGGACTTGAGTATGCGGATTTTAGTGTATGCTAGAGTCCTGGAACCAACCCTCTATATACGCCCAGTAAGGACTGTAATTTTTAGCTGGTCTAAAGAAAACTACATTGTGTATGGCTAGTCTGGTGATTTTTTCCATTCATGTAGTCTATTTGATAAATGCAATTTTTTCCATCCATATAGTCTATTTGATAAATGTTATATCAGTCAAAATCAACACAAGCTAAAAATCTTAATGCAAAAATCTTTTTATACTTTTACCAATATCTTGAATGGAGATTTGTAAATACTTTGGCAGAGAATCTCTCCTTTCTTAATCTTTATGGGTAGTAGATTCTCAAAGGACTGATTTTCTGAGTCAGAAAAAGTGAACATCCGTACAAAGTCTATCACAGTTTTGAGAGTCCAAAAGTTGTCATTTCCAGGCACATTATTTAATGTCCATCTCAAAATCAAACAGCATGCAGAATGCTGACATGAAGTAATTTTCCACATGTGCAAAAACATAGAGGTAGATTAAGAAACATCTTTAAATGCTGCATCCCAAAATTGGTTTTTGACATACATCCTGTTTTCAACAAAATGTCACTATGTGATTATAAAGTTTTAAATGCAGTATTTCAGTCAAGTGTAGAAATAAATCACGCACTTCAGGGAAAAATGTTAATTCATCTGGTGCAAGTAGAAAATAAACAATTCCCATCAGAGAAAACAAATACTGCAAGCTTGAAGGAAAAACTAAATCTCAATGTAGCCAAAGACAATAAGCACAAGTAACCTTTCTAGTTTTCAGTCCCTCTCAACTGATGGTCCTTCACTCTTCTGCATACAAAATCACCTCAAAAATCCAGACGGAATTGTAGAATGTATCTAGATAAACTACCACATATCCATCAAAATAATAAGTATAATGACTACCACAACATAGGAAGTTTTTAACAAAAGCAGACAAAAGCAAGCAAAACATACATATATAAATTTATAAATATATTTCATATTGACTGAATTGTTAAATTAACATAAAAATGTATATATAAATAAAAGAACAATGAAAAGAAAAAGCTATGTTACAATGGCGTGCCTATGGCTTGAGTGGTTACTTAAATTTTCTTAATATTTAAATATTGCCTTGAATTTACAATGACATTTAAATATTCTTTTAAAATTAAAATGTTAACTTTAAACTAAGAAATATTTTCTAGAAATGTCTTTCAAGTGTATTTAATAGAACATATTTTCATTTCAGAAAATCGAATCAGTACCTTCTGCAGACTTTCACCACCTCTATTCTCCATGATGTACCAAAGATTGATTATACCAGAGAAGCTGACACTCAGTCACTAATTCAATAGATTTCTTTTATTTTCTTATTGTTTATGGATTTCCCCACAGCAACTAATATTAACTTCTTCTCCCTCATTTCTCATACCATTTCTTTCCTGCTTACCTATTACCCAAATAACCTCCACTAGTGGAAGCAATCTCCACAGATTTTCTCTCTTCTCTCAGTCATTTTTTTCTTTATTTAAAATCTCTACTATAGTTTTATTTATTGTAGTATATCTGTGACAAAACTTGCAATTTGAATCTTCAACTGTAATCTGACTCTTAGTTTCCAATGTTGAAATTCGAATTTTCTGCCAGATTCCTCAATCTTATTATTTGTCAGCAATCTAAATTAATGATGTCAGGCCCAACTTTGTTATATTTCCCTTAAAACAATCTTCTTAAGCCAAACAACACATTTCTATTACTAAAGCTATTATACCTGTTTAACTAGTCTGAAATGTAAGAGCCATTATTCCACCCTTCTCTTTTTTATTCCCAAATCCAGATGGTCAAATGTTGTGACCTTTGCAATTGTCCCCCACCCTGGTCATTTCCATCTCCACAATTATAGGAAGGATCTTTGTCATCTTTCCCCATTTTGACAGTATTTTTTAAAATTAATATGAGAGTACAAATTTTTAGGTTACACGGTTTTTGCTTCCAAGATACAGCTCAGTTGCCGTTGAGGCCTTCACCCAGGAGCGTGCTGAACACCCTCACATTGTGCGCGTTAGGTGAGATGCCCCCACTTGCCCTCCCTCCTCCTCCAATCTTCCTCCCCTCCCCATCCTCCTCCCTCCTCTTCCTCCCCCACACTAGACTATATTTGTGTTTTATCGTCCGTGTGCATGTGCAATTGTTTACATATTGGTTTCATATTAGTATTGAGTATATGGGATTTCTTTTCTTCATTCTTCAGATACTTTACTAGAAGACTGTGTTTGAACTCCATCCCAGATAAACATAAAAGATGTATCAGCAGTACATTGGAAATGGTCTGAATGTACTAAAAAGGATAACATGGCAATACACGAGGGCATTTGTATTTCTATTTTTGTTAATATTTTATAATGTTTATGGGGTATTAATATGTATATAATTTATAAATAAACAAACTAGAATATTTCAATAGCCTTGTCTATTGAGAGCAGCAATTAACTTCCCTACCTTCAATGCCCCTCCTTCACTTCACGTGGCCATAACTGGCAGACATAACAATGGCCACCTCACTATCAGAGCAAAACTCTGCAGTGGTTTTTTATTACCTCTCCAGTGAAACCCAATCTCAGTAACACAGGCCTACAGGCAACCACAAGCTGACTAGCCCTTTCCCAAACATGCACACCAACACGTGTCGTTTTTCCAACCTGAATGTTCATGTTCATTTTCATTTTCATAATCTTGGCATTCCAGTGAAATTTACCATCTATTATCACCTAAAATATACCAAGGGCTTCCATAGGTCTATGATAATAAGGGCTATGTTAATTAACCTAGTAAGAGTCAGGCCCTCCTGAAAAAGCTTCTGGACAGAGTCATTTCTGTAGAAACTCATTCCAGCAGTCAAAATTAGGTCTTAATGGGCATCCATTCTGCTTACATGTCTACAGGAACATTAAATGGAATCCAATTTCTAGCCCATAAAAGCTCCCCTGGTCTAATTAATGCCCAGTTCTCTTTTACTTACCATTGTTTTGGAGTTTCTTGTTTACCAAATACCCACCAATTTCTCTCGCTTTCATTCACAAAGCAAATCTTTCTCTCTCCCCACGATCCATTGTCTCTCAGCTTCTTACTTTCTTACTATGCAGCTTCTTTATATAAACAAAGATACATACTGGTAAAAAAACTTTCCTTTCTCTGATGTGGTCGGGCACTTGGTCTGGGAAGAAAACTAATCTGGGTGTGTTTGGGGGGTTATGAAGACAGAAAACCCTTCTAGATCAGCAGAAAGTATTTCACTCCTCTGGGAAGTCACAATATACCTTTACTCATGAAAGTCTGTTCCTTTCTGAAGGTTGAAATCCTATTCATTCTTAAAGATATGATCAAATTTCTTTGTCTCCATGAATTTTTTACAACCAGAACTGATTTCTTTCTTCTGAAGCCCCTTGTTCTTGATTTCTCCTCTAATACATATATAACACATAGGCTTTCCTTGTAGTTATCATTCTATCCAAATTTTCCTAATACATCAACAACGCTTAGAAATTAGAGATTCAATTCTTATCTTTGAATCCACCATGGTATCTATTAAATAATATCACAAACAACAGGTAAATGTTAAAATATACAAAGAAACACCAAATGTTGTCACAACATTGTCTTTGGCCGAGGGTCTTTTGAGCATGAGTTATTATATTTTCTTTTTTATCTTTTTTTGGGGGGTGTGTTACCAAATGCTATTATTTAGCATGATTTGATAGCATTTAAATAGTTTGCCTATTTAGAAGACATTCATCTAAAATCTATTGCAATAATACTTAATGATTATTTCAAGTTAAGATAAAGAATGTTTTAACCTCAGATGCGCCACCTTGACATTGATGTTGATAATGGAAGATACTATGGATGTGTGGGAACAGAGTATGTAAGAAATTTCTATATCTCTCAATTTTACTGTGAACATGAATCTACTCTGAAAATGAAGTCTAAAATAATTGGTACATCTTGACTTTAAACCTATTACTCTTAAAGTGGTAAAAATTGGAAAACAGTAGGACTGAATAGGTACAGATTTTGACATTGTAAGTATATATTTGTTTAAGGCCTATAGCCAAAAATTCAGAAGGAATAGTAACGAAATCAGTAAAACATAATTTTGCAAAGAATTGAGTTACATTCTTAAAAATTATTCAATCCAGAAGGAAAAAGATAAAGAAATGGTTACCAAAAAATAACTAACAAACTTCTTTTTCTTACTGGGTTCTAGAACCCCATTTCTTAACAAATTTCATTTGTTGATTATTTATTTCTTGTCAGATGTTATAGTGTAGGGAACTATAGAAGATTAAAGGTGACTGAGAAATCCATCCATTTCTTGAAGTGTTAAAAAAAATTAGTATAACTGAAACAGTTTGGTAATTTAATATGTTTTACATGAACATATAATCATGTACTTATTAAAAAGCATGTGACTTATTGAGTGTTATGTAGCAAGTCATTTTTCTAGGGCAGATGCTGGTAATAGGATGATAAAGAGAATACAAACCAGGACCTGAAGGAACTTGTAATCATGTGCTATAAAAGATGCTTTCAAAATGTACAAAGAAAACATAAAGGCGTCCCGAAAATTGCCCAGAGAAGAACTCAAGCAGGAGTTAACCTTTAAGTGGAGTCATGATGGATAAGCAGAGCCTCAGTTGGTGAAAGAATAGAAGAAAGAAATTTCAGCCAGAGGTAACTAAATGTGCTAAAGCAGGGAGCAATCAGACAGCATGACACGCCTTATAAACACAAAGCTGTCAACCTGGAACACGACAGGGACACAGGCCAGTGGCAGGGACACTGACCAGATGAGAAGGATTTTATATGCTACACAGGATTGTAATTAGAATAAATTCTGAATAAAATGGAGATTTTCATGTCTTAAGCAAGTGAGTAGCGTATTCTAATTTATATTTTATACAGATAAATGAACAGAGAAATGTTTAGCTATTAGAATCAGCAGATCTCCGTGATTGATAATGTGGTATAAGGTAAAGGAGATGCAGAAAGAGAAGACAGAATGAAAATTGATTTGCAGGTATCAGTTGTGGGTGACCCAGTGCCTGGTGCCCATTTATGGAGTTGGAGAATGTGTCATGGTAAAATCTCTAAAATATCTAATTTAAACTTGAATATTATTTCCAATTCTAAATTATTTATATGGAATTAAATTGGAAATTGCCTATACTGGCAAGTAAAGGCAAATTGAGGCAATCTCAGGATCATTGAGTATGGTTTGAATTTTAATCTCTGGTTCATTTTTTTTATTACATATATGAGGTCTGACAATTAAATTTGCAGACTTACCCTTAAAAAAGTGCCACCACATACATCATTGCTAAGTATCACTATGGTCACCTTCAAAGTACTCCCCTTGGGAAGCTGTGCACTGATGCCAGTGCCTAGTCCACCCTTCAAAGCAATTTTGGAGCTCATTTTCTGGAATGGCCAAGAAAGCTGTCATTATATCACCCTTGATGTCATAAATGTCATCAAAATGTCTTTTTTTCAATATTATTACCTTTATTTTTAGGTAAAGATAAAAGTCACTGGGTGCCAGATTAGGTGAGTAGGGAGGATTTTCCATATATTTTATTTGTTTACTGGCTAAAAACACCCTGCTGGACAGTGCTGTGTGAGCGGGTGCACTGTCATGATGGAAGAAACATGAGTTGTTGGCCAAGATTTTCCTAACTAGTTCTCTATTGATGTTTACTGGGTCTCCTATGCTTCTTGCAGTCAATTTACAATTTTACCACACAATTTGATGAATTTTTGCAATGTTTTATTCAGTTCTGCTCATTACTGGCTGACCTGACTTCTCATTAGTGATGCTTTTTGTCCCCCACAAAAATATTTAATTCACTAGTACACTGACATTTTCTTCATGACATTATTCCCATAAAGTTAGATTAGCATATTCTTGATTTCTCTTCCACTCTTGCCTTTAACAGAAAATTTACGAATGTTTGTTCATTGCTCTAACTCAAGCTGTGACATTCTCACCATAGCACACAAACCACACAACAACAATAATGAACAGCTCTCGGCAAGGCACACAACTGTGAGACACTGATACACCAAGGTTTTGAAGCCTTACCATATTGTTTGTCCCGTACTGTTAACACACGGTGGCCAGTCCACAAACTTGTCAGACCTTCTATGTATTAATTGATAAAATGTTTCCTTGTGGCAAGTAAACCTAATACAATAAAATTGGGATTTCTCTAAAGGATTAATTTTATTATTTTCTATTTTAAAAAGTGAGCTATCTAACTTAACAAGAAATTTTCTTTAGCATTATCTTAAATAGAGTGTCCCCTACTGATTTGAAAGTAAGATTACACTTGGATGGAAAAATAAAAATATATAAATATATAAATATATATATATATATATATATATATACATATATACATATATCTATATTAAGGACTGTGGCAGATGTTCAGGTGTTTTTTACCAGAAGGGTGTACTGGTTATTTACTGCTCATGGCTGTTGTTAAGGGTTGACTATTATACTGCATAGGTTATAGATACCATGAATATCACCACTGCCGAGGAAAGAGCTGAGGTGAGTTAATGTGGCACCTGATTTAAACAAAAACTTTTTTTTGTTGTTTTTTTTGAGACAGAGCCTCAAAATCTGTCACCCTGGATAGAGTTTATCACAGCTCACAGCAACCTCCATTTCCTGGGCTTATGCAAATCTCCTGCCTCAGCCTCCCAAGTAGCTAGTACTACAGGCACCCGCCACGGTGCCCGGCTATTTTTTGGTTGCAGCCGTCATTGTTTGGTGGGCCCGAGCTGGATTCGAACCCACTAGCTCAGGTGTTCATGGCTGGCGCCTTAGTCGCTTGAGTCACAGGTGCCAAGCCTAAACAAAAACTTTTAAAAGGATCAAATAGCACCCTGAAAATGAGTTATTTAATTATTAAAAAGTTAAATATGTTTCTATTAAGCATACATATGCGTAGATGTTTTCCTACAAAACAAAAAAAAAAGAGGAAAATGCAGTCTTTGAAGAAATGCTTCTGAAAAACTGGTAAGTAGAACTTCAGTGTGCTTTTTTAAGTGTCTGTCTGTATTTAATGGCACTGAGATAATTAAATTTATTAGGTTTTTCAAGATAATCATATATCTTCTTTGAATTGCAACTGAGGAAAAGTTAGGAGGATTCTGTAGGGAGTTTTTATAAGTATGCAAAAGCCAGACTTCCATGGCTATCAGGGTAACACTAGTGAAAACTCAGCAAGACTTTTCTCTGTAAGCCAAGTACATTCCTAGAATTTTCCTTCTTCCTTAATACATATTTTCATATGTACTAAGTGTTTTCATTCCTATAAACTCAGAAAGAATTCTTGAGAGAATAGGCTATACTCAGACAGTTCTGACATGTATATTCCTGGAGACTTGTGTACCTAAAGATAAAAAATCTTAGAGGCTGCATTAAGGATTGGCTAAAAGCGAGCCTAAGATGAAGATTCTTATTCAAGTGATTTTATGAGAGCATTACACAAGAAGGGGTGTGTGATACAGGAGAGGGAAGGAGAAAAAGCTGAGCAGGGCTGTGTTCTTGGCTGGAGTCCCACTGCAGCCTGATCCCACCAGACACACTGGGGCACAAATTGCACCAAATTAGTTGAGATTTGAAACAGGAACCAAGCCTTTGTACTTTCATGTTATTTAGTCAAAAGTGCTGCCCAACAAAGTGGGTGAAGTTAGAAGTGAGCTAATCTCTGGACACATTAGCTCTCACTGGGTCCAAAGGATGACTGGTGAGACAATATACATACATTTTGCACAGTGCAAAAATGCTTTTATAAAGGAAGTACTCAATATCACACGAGGTCCAAGTGATCCATGGATCAACACAGTGATGAGCGCAGCAAGGCACTGAGAAGAAAGAGTGTAAACTTCTCTCCTTTTGCTGGGTTTCCCTTTATTGTGCTTCACAGATACTAAGAGTTTTGCAAATTGAAGGTTTGTGACGGCCCTGTGACAAGCAAATCTACTGGTGCCCCTTTCCTAACTTCTTGCTTTAAGTCTCTGTGTCATATTTTGGTAAGTTCAAACTTTTCCATTATTATTGTTGTCTGTTATGGTGATCTGCGATCAATGATTTTTGGTGTTACTGTTGTATTTATTTTGGACACCACAAATCATACCTACATGAAATGCTGAACTTAATTGATAAATGTTGTGTGTTCTGCCTGTTTCACCAACCAGCTAGTCTCGTCTCTTTCCCTCTGCTTGGGTCTCCCCATTCCCTGAGACAAAATAATGTTGAAATTAGACCAATTAATAACCATGCAATGGCCTCTAAGTATTTAAGTGAAAGGAAGAGTCAAGTATCTCACTTTAAACCAAAAGCTACCAATTATTAAGCTTAATGAGGACAGGATGTCAAAAGCTGAGATAGGCTTAAAGCAAGGCCTCTTGGGGAAAATAGCTAGCCAAATTGTGATTGCTTAGAAAAAGTTCTTAAAGAAAATTAAAAGTGCTATTCCAGTGAACACATGGAGAAAGCAAAATAGCCTCATTGCTGACATGAGGAGAGTTTGAGTGGTCTAAATATTAATAGAAGATCAAGCGTGGCACAACATTCCCTCAAGCAAAATCCTAATTGAGAGCAAGGTCCTAACTCCCTTCAATTCTGTGAAGGCTGAGAGAGGTGAAGAAGCTGCAGAAGAAAAGTTGGAAACTAGTAGATATGCGTTCATTAAATTTAAGGAAAGATACCATCTCCATAACATAAGAGCAAAAGAGGAAGCAGCAAGTGCTGATGTAGAAACTGTAGCAAGTTATCCAAATCTAGATAAGACAGATGAAGAAGGTGGATACTAAACAACAAATCAACACAATGTGGATGAAACAGCCTCATACTGGTAGAAGACACTATCTCGGACTTCCACTGCCAGAGATGAGAACTCAGTGCCTAGCTTTATATCTTCAAAGGGCAGTCTGACTCCCTTATTGGAGGTTAATGCACCTGGTGACTTTAAGTTGAAGCCAATGTTCATTTATTATTTCAAAAATCCTAGGACCTTTATGAATTATGCTGAATCTAACACAAGTCATGCTGGGTCACACCTGTAATCTTAACACTCAGGGAGCCTAAGGTGGAATACTGCTTGAGTTCAAGACCATCCTGAGCAAAAGTGAGATCCCCACCTCTACTAAAAATATAAAAATTATCTGGGCATCATGGAATGTACCTGAGGTCCCAACTGCTCAGGAGGCTGAGGCAGGAGGATCGCTTGAGCTCAGGAGCTTAAGGTTGCAGAAAGCTATGGTGATTCTGCTGCACTCTAGCCTGGCCAACACAAGGTGGCTCTGTCTCAAAAAAAGTGAAAGAAAAAAGAATTCACACATATTGTAACATAGCATCCATTCTGTAGCCTGCGGGTCAAGGAGTAATTTTAACCATCAACTCTTAGTTTTAAGAACGTATTTTATAAAGTGATTCTTCTGATGAATCTGTTCAAAGTCAATTGAAAACATTCTGGAAAGAATTCACTATTCTAGATGCCACTGAGAACATTTGTGGTTCATGGGAGGAGGTCAGAATAACAGTATTGATAAGAGTTTTGCAGAAGTTGATTCCAATCCTCATGAATGACTTGAAGGGCTCAAGATTCTAATAAAGGAAGTCACCGCAGATGTGGAAATAGTAAGAGAAGTAGAATTAGAAATGGGACCTGAAGATGTGACTAATCTGCAGCAATCTCATGATAAATCTCAAACAGACGAGGAGTTGCTTGTTATGAAATACAATCTACTTCTGGTGAAGATGATGTGAGCCTTGTTGAAATGACAGAAAAGTATTTAGAACCTTACATAAACTTACTTGCTAAAGCAGTGGCAGAATTTGAGAGGATTGTTTTCAATTTTGAGAGAAGTTGTACTGTGGGCAGAATATTTTGAAACAGCATCTCATGTTGTAGAGAAATCTTTCATGAAAGGAAGATTCAGTGGATGTGTCACACTTCGTTGTTGTCTTATTTTATGAAATTGCCACTCAACCTTTAGCAACCACCCTGATCAGTCAGGCAAGATTACAATTTCTAGAAGGCTCATCTGATTGTTAGCACTGTGTAGTAATAAAGTATTTTTTAATTAAGCTATGTACATTTTTTAGACATAATAGTTCACACTTAATAGACTATAGGATAGTGTACATGTAATTTTTACATGCACTAAAAAAAGTTCATGTGTCTTTTTTTGTGATAATTGCTTTATTGTGATAGTCTATCACCAAAGCCAGAACATTTTCAAAGAATGCTTGTGCTAAAATTAGATGCATACATACCACTCAAAGCTGTTATACCTAGAAATGTCATTTAATTATAAATTTCAGTAAACTTAATATAGTACTTACGCTTTACGGAGCTGTGATCACCAGAATTCAGGGATAGCTCCATGATCTCTACTCCCTCATGTTCTACCCTGTATATTCTGAGTCTGAGTATGACTTTTGATTTGCTTCTAGCCAATCAAAGGCAAAGCTGATGAGATGTAATTCCCATAATGATGTTTTATTATGTAAGACTCTGTCTTAGCCAACTGGAGAGAGACACTTCTGCTGTCTCTGAAGAAGCAAACACTAGTGTGTGAACTGCCACATGAGGGAACCACATGGCAGGTAACTGTGAGTGGCCTTAAAGACTTGAAGATACTTGAAGATACTATGGCCAACAGCCAGCAAACGGCCAGGACCTTCAGTCAGACAGCCATATAGAAGTGAATTCTACCAACAATCCGAATGAGCTTAGAAGCAGATTCTCTCCCGTCAAGCCTGCAATCGAAAACATAGTCAACACTTTGATTGCAGATCCAGAAGGAGAGAACCCAGCTAAACTGTAGCTGGACTCCTGATACACAGAAACCAAGAGATAATGTATACATATTATTTTAAGCTGCTTAATTTGTGGTGATTTGTCGCATAGCAACAGATAACTAATACGAGAGCAAATTCTCCAGACTACCAACTGAGGAGGCCTCATGTTTTGCTTTCTTCTTATTTTAGTTGCCAACACTGAAAGTTACTATCTCAGTTTTTAAGGAATAATTTGTTCATTTTGAACAATTTTTTGAGTACTGGGTTCATTGTGCTTTTTAATTATAAGTATGTCCTTATGACTGAGAGGACAAACAGTTTGAAGTATAATAGTAATTGTTTACATTTAAAACCTTACAGAATTCTACTTCAAAATAGGATGAATTAACCTGTTACATATAAGGCTCCCATTAGAACAATTACAAAAGCAAAATATAATCCAAAAATTAAGGATATTGGAAAGCTGCAAAAGCTTTGAGAATTAGAGGGGCCTGGGTATTGGAAGGCAGAGAAATTCTGAATAGTGAGTTGATAAACTACAACCCTTGTTCCCCTTGTGCCATTTATTGAGTGCCATTTATTGATTCTGTCTATGCATAAAAAGATATTCACATAGTAAAAATGACTCTTAACACCATTCCTCAAAATTAATTCTAAGTGGATTCATATTAAAATATGGGAACTAAAGGGCAAAATTTTAGAAAAAAAATACAGACCATAGCTTAGGCCAAGATTTTACTAAATAAGCTAAAAAAAAAAAATAGTAACCATAAAAAAGTGATAAGGTGAATTGCATTAAAATTAAGCATTTTTATCCAGTAAAAGAAGCCACTGAGACAATGACGATTAAGAGCTCCTATAAATCACTAAGTAATAGATAGTCAAACCTATAGATAAATGTTAACAGACACTTAACAAAATTAAGATATATGAATGGAAAATAAAATAGGATAATTTCCTCAATGTTATCTTATCAGGGAACTGGAAATTAAAACCAAAATGCAATGTCACCAAGTGACTAAATTTAAAAAGCAAAAAACACCAAGTGTGAAAGGCCAAATTCTAAGATCTATGATTCCAGCTCCTCAGGGTTCACATCTGCGTGTAATGCCCAACTCTTGGGTATGGACAGGATCTGTAACTTGCTCCTAACTAATACACTATGACAAAAGTAAATGGACTGTGTAGATGGAATTGAATTCTCTAATAAGTTTACTTTAAGTCAATAAAAAAAAGATTATTCTGGGTGCAACTGACCTTATCAGTGAGCTCTTTAAGAAAGGGTCTAGAGTTAAGAACAGAAATTTTCCACTGTTTGCTTTGAGGAAGCAAGCTGCTATGATTTCTACAGCTACAAAGAAATTCATTTTGTCAAAACTATTAGGCATTTAGAAAAGGATTCATCCCCAGTCAATGCTCTAGATGACAACACAACCTTAATTTCCACCTAAGCCCGAAAGCAAAGAATCCAGCTTCTGATCTATAAAAACCGTGATAATAAACATATGGTGTTTTAAGCCACTAAATTTGTAGTAACTTTTATGCAACAAATGAAAATGAATACACCAAGTAAGAAAATTGAAAGATGTGAAGAAACTGAATCTCTCATATGCTGCTTCAGGATAGTAAACTGGTACGACGTTTTTGGAAAACTATTTGGCAATCTCTGCTAGTGCCAAACATACATATTGAAGCTATGACTTGGCAGTTTAACTCATAAGTATATATAAAACTCAAATGAGTGCCTGTTTTCACCACAAAACTTGTACAACAGCACTCCTAAAAGTTCTGTTCACAAAGCCAGTACTGGATCCCACTAATTAACTGCAATCTGCATATTGGACATATAAATGTGTTAAAGTAACCCACAGAAATATTTTATAGCCATAAAAATAAAAAAAAAACTGCCAATATACATGACATTGAATGAACAAAACGAATCTTATAAACATCATGTAAAATAAAGGAAACTTCATTCAAAAGATCATACATTGTTAAGTTTCATTCATATAAAGCTCAGAAACAGAAAAACCAGTGTCTAGCATTGTAACTCACACAGTGGTTATTCCTTGTGGGGGCAGTGATTGGAAGGAGTACATAAGGGGCTCCTGAGGTCCTAACAATGTGAGATGTTCTTATTCTTGATCTATAGGATAGTTTATTTAAGGAAAATTTATGGATCTGTATCCATAATGATTGGTGCATATAACTGTAATAATTTGTACACATATGGAATTATTCTTCAATGAAAGTTTACTTAAATTAGTGGAATGAGTCTCTTCACTTTTGTGTGTTCTATAAATAGATATAGTTTTAATGTTTCAAGAGGAATCTGTAGAGATATATCAGTTACTGTGACTTGATTTGCATGTAATTTTCATGTCCTAAAGATAAATTTGGGGGTGGTTCTTGAGACCTTTAGATGTCCTATAGTTTTAATAATGTATAAAATTTAAAACTTCTATAGCACCATCTAAAAAGCAATTGAACGTTATGTGTGTGTTTGTATACAAATTCCAAATAAATAAAAAATAGATTTTTAAGAGAAAAATAAGAAAATACTATAAAAAGGCAATTTACTAACCTAAATAAGCTAAAAACATATGTTTTAAGATAAGTAAATATCATTTCTAACATGCCAGGTAGAAAATGTTTAAAGAAATATTAACCAAGCCAGGCACGGTAGCACATTTCTATATATAATCCTAGCATTCTGGGAGGCTGAGACAGGAGGATCACTTAAGCAAGAGAAAAAAACCTATCTCTAAAAATAGCCAGATGCTGTAGCAGGCAGGGAGACTGATGCAAGAGAATCACTTGTTTACAATTTTAAAGGGTATAGTTGAATGAAGAGATTTATTGATACCTAATGTCTTCTTTTTTCCTCCTCTTTCTTCCTCTTCATTTTATTTGTATTATTATTATTTTTTTAACCAAAGAGACAATCTTAAGTCATGTCGTAAAATCAAGCTGCAATTCAAAGGAACAAAACCATCACAATATTTGAAAAATAATGTTAACTCAACTCAATCTATCCTTTCTTTTTAACTTTTGATGCAATCAGGAAATGATTTAATGTGCTCTTGTCATTAATAATATAACAGGCTGTAACTAGAAAGGCCTAAACAACAATCAATTCATCTTGTTTTTTTTTTTTTTAAATAAAGAATAGAGAGTAAAAAAATAAAGCTCTCCAACTTAGTAAAATACCTGCCCTTCAAAACTACCAGTTTCAATTAATTCAGTGCACTGGCACTGTGGAACTAAGCTGATGTTTGGTAACTCATTGCTTTTCTTGAGAAAAAGAAGAAAAAATGGTGATGTTGTTAAGTTAGTGTTCTTTTCCATCTGGCTAACAAAATATTTTTCAATGTAAATTCTCCATAATACAAATACATATGTTTAATCTTCATCTGCTTGTTCACACTCGTGTTGCTTATTTAGATTCACCATTTATAACACTTTTTCAAAATTTTGGCAGATATTTGCTGTGAAGACAAGATTTATCAAATTTATGAACAGGACACTCTATCCTCTGTTATGGTGAAACCTGAAAGGAAAGAGAATCATACTGGCTCAGAGCAGTTCATATTCTCTAATTTATTAACAACATGTAGTGGCCATTTGTCCATCTTTACTCTGTCTCTGGGCAGAGTCACAAAATGGCACAAGAAAGATACAGTGATCATTTATCTCTTTCAATTTGACCATGTTTGTTGGGAAAATTTTTTCATCCTCAGGGTATAATGAAATGCCTTTTTCATTACACCAGTATAGAGTGTTTAATATACATAAGATTTCATAGAGTAAGTAACAAAATATTTTTGTCAAACAAGTGATGAACCTGTTTCATGCTTGTATTTCATTTACAAAGAAACTGGGCCTACCCATACAAAAAAATAACATAATTCATCCTTAGATCTCATTCTTTACAAACATCGGTTATGGTTTCTAGTAATGAGTTCACTTATTTCCTAGATAAAGTGTCTTCTTTTGTAAAGACAGGAAGAGATTCAATAGCTCCAGTTAATAATAATCCTCTTAAGTTTCTTTTTGGCAAACTCATGCTATGAATAATTTGTTGAATTCTTCAGTAGATTACAACATGATTAGTCTTTAACAAAGAAAATTGACCCACATATCACTCACACATACACACAGACATCTTCAAGGAAATGCTAAGAATCTTAGAATGGGTTTTCAAACTCTTTAATTTATTTCACATATTCAGTTCATACACAACTGGGAAAACTTTAATTAATGATATACTTCACAAATGACTTCTGAAAAATGCAGAAGATATGCTAGTTTTTTATATCTAGTGAGATTCTTCCTATATAGAATTTTTTTAAAGATATTTCAGGAGCTGACTCAATGTGTTTTCTTAAAAAATATGTCAGCTTCATTGCAGCACAGTACAAGTACTTTTAAATGTATTTGCAAATGTGACAACCATGGGAGAGACTTTCATAGACTTATTTTTTGCTGATGATTAGGAAAGGTTGGTCTCGAAATTTCAAAGTTTTTAATGTTAATGTTAAAAACTAGATCAATTATTAGCTTACATTGAAGATTGTTTCTATTTGTTAAAGATTTAGAACTCTTTCTTCATTAAATTAAGCTTTTTCCCTTGAAAATAAATATAGAAATTTCTTAAATTAGGAATCTAAGTGCAATGCAGTCAAGATTTGCTAAGTATAACCTGTTTTTTGCTTTTTAGATAATGATCTGTCACTAATCAATCAGAAAACATATAATCATCATCATTTCAATCCCTATGTCAAGCATGATGAGAAAACATAAAAACAAAGATAGCAAAATATAAATTTCTGAAGAAAATGTTAAAAAGAAAAGATGCAACAGATGTGAGATTTGTATAAAGTATAATTTTTTATCTATTGAAAATAAACTTTTACACAAAGCTAGCAGTCTAGATTTTTTTAACTTCTTGGCATTTTAAATTTGCTTTTATGTTTCAACTTTTCAAAGACTTTTAAACAAATTTTGTATATGAATATTTATGCTGGATCTATCTTTAATTAGAAATATGCTCAGGTAGCATTGCATAGCTATGCATACAGAAGAATGCAACTTAAATTTTCTCTCCCCTTCATTTTTTATTTTTGGTTTTTTTACTTGTCCTATGTTTTACTTAATCTATGAGACTAAGAGAGTACCTCTATACCAAAAAAAAACCCTTCAATCATTAAATTTAGCATGAGTTTTAGCTTGGATTACACTTATCTTTAGTTTAAAAAGAGATGCTGTAAATGCCTACCAATATGTTAAGGGTTACTTCAAGAGAAAAAAATAAATAAGTTAAAGAGGGAGGTAGTTTTATACCACAAAAATAATGACTTTTTAACAAACTAAATTTTTCAATCATGAAATAGACTTTAAAAAACACTCTCATTGTTAAGTTTATTAAGCAAAGGCTAATTGGAAATATTTCACCAAAAGAGTCAAGAACCTCCGAAAGATCCTTAGGGAAAGAGGAGAAGAGTTAAATGTCTCCTCCATTAGATTTTATTCTAATTCTAATCTTCACGGGTTTATAGGAGTAAAGTTTGGAATAACTAAATAGCTGGGAAAAGATATATGTTCTACAAATGCTTATGACTAGCTAATAAATCAACATAAAGCAATAGAAAGTGGAGCCACAGGATAAACACACAGCTATTCTTTGAAAAAACAGGTAAGGGAGAAAACTTTATACCAAGTTTAATTAAGAACCAGCCAGTAAAAGGTATGTGTCCAGCAGGGACTCTATAGATGAATGTACCAAGAAAAGATGACACTCTTGCCCTCAAAGAAATGACCATGACCTTGAACCAACACAGAAATACCAGAATTGTTACTATGGTTGAAATTAATACATATGTGTCAGCCCAGAGGTTGTGTGTACTAAAACTCTTTCGGCAGATCAGTGTGGTAGTACCATGGTCAAGAGTCAGTTTGCTGACCTGAGAACACATCCTATCGATAACTGAGAAAGAAAATTGAAAGCAAAGCCTCACAGTGTTTTCTGCTGTGGAAATGGTCACTATATCTACAATTGTTGGAAGTAATTAGTAAGTTCTGCTAATTGTTTCTTGAGAAAGTATAATAGTGACATCTTTCTTGGGACAGTGTTTACAGTTCCCTTTTTCCCCAGAACAGCCTTGTCCCTTCCATCTTTAGGATTATATCATGTTAATCCTTTGCACAGCCCTCCGGGGAACCTTGTGTCTCTGGGCATTGTACCTGTCTTATTTTTTCATGTCTCACCTCTTAAGATTCAGGTCTTTGGGAGGATTTTTGAAAATACCTACTTACCAGTGACTTCAGACCTTAAGGAAGAGCTATAATGCTGCATGCGGATTTCCACATCTGCATTATTCCATTTCCTAGAACCCCGATTCTAACAATTACAAAGCAAGAAAGCAGTATCTATCCTATAGCAGATTTAGCAGTATAGAGTTTCAGATGCCTTAAAAAGCTTCTCATTATTCAGTACAGCTAGCATGCTAAGCAGTCTCAAACCCTTAACGTCAACATGTGAGAACAAAGCAAGGCTTTTTCACAATAGTACACAATATATTAGCTTGAAACTTTGTCATAGAGTATGGAAGAATATCATACTGACTGTTTTCCACTTTTCATAATAGCATCACCAATGGAAGCAAAAGTCTTTATCTGCTAAAATCTTATTGATGTACTTAAGGGTGAAATAATATGATGTCAGCCTTTTTACTTTAAAATACTTGAGGATCAAAAACAGAAGGAAAGGAAAGAGAGATAAGTCAAACAAAAATTATTCATGTTGAGGACTGTTTACATTGGGTGATGACAATGCGAGCATTCATTACATTATCCTGTCTGTTCTCTACATGGGTGTATGCTTCCATAATAAATCATAAATAAAAGCAACCAATAGAATATTGATATTAATCTGATTGTTTTCTCTTTAATTCCCTTTCTTAGAGCCTCCTCATTGGAATTCTAACGACAACTCCAATTTATACAAACGTAAAAATAAAGACTCAGAAAACCATTTGGAGAAAGACCATAACAAAGAAATGTTCTTATACGGCTTATGTACACTGGTAGATTCATTTTCTACCCCAAAGATTAGGTAACAAAGGAGATGAGGAAAAGAAAGAAACAAAATGGAGGAGAAATTGAAATGAAAGAGGACCACAGGAAAGAAGCGGAGTCCTCGAAGAGGAAGGAGGAAGAAGAATCTGAACTCCAGCCTTTGAAAGATAAAATCTCACCATTGCCTGTAGCTAATAGTCCTGATTAAAAGAGGGGCACTTGGATCTATTTACATGGCTGGTGACTCAAAAAAAATCCTAATCCCCAAAACAAGGTGCAATAAACAAATTAGAAGTCCCATTCGGTCCAGTATTTATGCTCAAATGACATCAATACTGTGCACAAGAAACTTTGCACAATCAGAGTGTTTTATTTCTTTCAGATAACTGAAAATTAATTGGCTGTGAGAAAACATTGGAGTTTAACTTTGCAAATTTTAATGAAATGTGAGAAAGACACATTTTAAATAAAGAATATAAAGACTGAAGTGAGAGGCGAATCTTATATTTCTGATTACACTCATTCCAAATAAGAGATGTACCCACTATTTTAAATCCCACTATTAGTATAATTACTAAAGGAAATTGTACATGTCATATTTTAAGAGCTAAAAAATCCCAGACACCATTTCCTTTTCAGCTTGTCTTTTTGCCATATTTTAATGCACTCATCCACCTTCTTTTATTGAAATAGTTGAAACAGCATTTAATTAAAGATCATCACATCATAGGAAATAATAGTAAAAAACAAAACTTTGGTGCAAATCCAGAACTTGAATAAACAATTAATATAGTAAATTCATCTTTTAGGTTGGTTTATAGCATTTAATATCCTGATTTATAGCAGATGTATTTCCATTTAAAGTTATTTTGAAGACAGAAATCTGGATCAGAGAAAAAGTTGTTTATTTTAGGAATTTTAAGCTTCTATATATAATAATTATTATCATATATTAAGAATTACTTAAATATTTTATGTATATCATGATGCATCCATTATAACAATGATATGAGTAAATTCTATTAAAAATAAATATTAGCAGATGGAAATTGAGATCAACACAGCCTTGCCTGAAGTCACAAAACTATTAAGTGGTAGAGCTGGAATTACGTGTTGTGATACTTTAGTGGCACATTCTACAGTGCTTGTTAGGTGTCAGCATAACTCTTATAATCTTACAGCTTCAGACTCCACTCAGACATACATGCTTTTCTGGACTGATGTACAACTTAACCAACCAATTCCTCATGATGGGGCAATATATGTCTTCCTATCCTGCTCCTTCAAGAGAAAGAGATGCTGCTTGAAGATTAGCTAGCTGTGAAGGTAGTGACAGCTGATAAGTGATGAGTGTGGAAAAAGAGAATCATTAGATTTAAGGATAACATTTAAAAGGAATTCAGCAGAAGAATTTCACTAGGGACTAGTAGGATGGTGTTAAGAATATTAACTGGACCAGCTAATGAAACAGAAATATGCTTCCCAATAAGAAGACACTCACCTAGTGCTTGGACCAAAGGGATATTGACTCTGAAGTTCAAATGAGCAAAATATCAGTAGAATGTTCACATAATTCTAGAGCTAAAGCCTTGTTTACTGGTGAGTTTGATCATAGAATTTTTATCTTGCTCATCATGGCTATATATGACTATATAAATAGTTATGGAGGTTTAATAAACATTGTAGTGTATTTCTTTAAAATAATATTAATCCTTTTTATATAATATTGGACAGTTATTTAAAGTTGGGCATACTAATGAAGACCAGAATTCAAATTCACTGACATATTGTTAGGTACAAATGATCTCTGATTCACAGGCAATCCCTAGAAAGAGTGAACACATTTGGACATAAGTGTGTAGTCTCCCAGATCAACTACTTTGAAGCACATGGCACCTCAAGTCCTCCAGATAAGACTATATATTGAACAGATTTAACAGAGGAGAAGCTCATCAAGATAAAAAGGAGGGAGCAGAATAATCAGAGAAAATTTACAGAGCACCATGCACGTCTGATATCAGTGAAAGGAGAAAGGGAAGGAGATAAGACTGATTGAAAGAGTCTAAGAGCAGTTCAAGGATGTTTCAACCAGGCCCATGGGGAATCTTCGAGCCACAGCCCCCATCAGAGGTGTCTCCTTCTACACTAGCACCCCAACAGTGCTTGAAATGATTGAGAACCCCAAGAAAACCAGTCAGCTAAGCGTGAACGGAGTGGTGAATACAGTGAGCTGATAGTCAAGGCTATCAGTCGGCTGTGATCTCCCCCAAAAGCCATCTGAGTGGCACACATTCATGGCCATTTCTAAACAGTATTTCTAACACAATGTATTTCATAATGTATTTATTTTTACATAATCATTAAAGCCAGTTCTGTTTGCAGTGCTCAGGATGTCATGACATCTTTCTCTCATTTTCCTGGTTGTGACTAGTTAATTTTTAACTAGTTAGGGAATGTCAGGTGCAATTGACATCAGAGTGATGAGGCAAATCAGTCATTGACAATTTCAGGAAGAAAACTGCCCTTTCTGCATCCCATGGCTTTTCTAGACATGCACTCAGAGATTCAGGTTCTCCCTCTACTTTCCATTCTTTCCATTTCACTCTTAGACAAATAAAAATATAGTAGGCCTATGGCAAAAACAACTTTTTAAAAAAAGTAGAGGAAAAGAAAAGCAAAAGCAACTGTAAGGTTCTGGACCCAAGGAAGAAAGATTATTCCAAGGCATGAAACAAAGGAAAATGGAATGTGCATTCTGTAAAAATCCTGTGGTCTTTATTTCCACCTGGTTGCAGGTGGGGTGAAATCAAGAAAGGAATTCCACACATGAGTTATGGCCCATGGAGATTTAAAGGGTCAGGGAGCAAAGCAATTGGCGGCATTCCCATTTCCTGGGCAGGTCATGAACCTGACCCTGCCTGGGCGGGGCAGGTCTACTTGGTCAGGTACATCTGATTCTATCAGCAACCTCTTTTTAAATGTATTTGGTAGCTTGCTTTAATTAGGTGGTCAAAGAAGAGAAGAGATTTCTGGTGCTCATTTGAAATGTCGAACGAAGTGGTAGGTAACAAGGGGTGTAAGACTTTGGAATTACATAAATAGGCTCGGATTTGAAAGCCAGCTCAGTTGCTTAAAGATTATGTGACTGGACAATTTCCCTTTTATTTTTCTTCTGTTATAAGATAATCATAAAATATTAGGTTTATCGACCTCTTAAGAGGATATGAAATAATTTATGTAAAATGACATTGGGGTTGAATAAGTGCTCAGTAAACATTCTTACTAGTAAATGATTATTAATCTTTTCAGAAAATAAAAGGATTCTGGGATATTAAAAAGAGTAAGATGCTTTAAAGACATTAAATCTTTCTGAAAATTTTCCTTCATAAAAACATTAAAAGGGCAGCCTGTATTCTCAGTCCATTTCAATTTTGTTAAGTATGAGTGTTTTTATCTTAAAAGTGAGAACAACAAAAAATTTAAGTGCCAACTGGCACATTCCTGAAATTCAGACTTATAGTTTGGAAACAAGATAGTGGAAGTGTGACCATCCTTCACATTTCCCACTTCAAAAAAAGAAAAATAGTCTTGAGCAAATTCCATATAAATGGCCCACTGGGCAGTAACATGCATATTCCTTCTGCAGACGGTTGTTCCTGCCCCAGTGTTTGTGCTCATATAGTGTCAGCTCTGAAAAGAGAATCAATCCTAATGTTATGATAGATTCTTGGAAAATAAGTCTCCCCTTTGGAAATCATGTTTGAAATGAGAAGCTGAACATCACAGCTTCAATGCGCACTCACTATTTTTGTCTAATCCTAACCCAGATATAACCAGAGGCACTGATACTTGCCTGAATATCAGAAGAATAAACAAGAACTTTATGAATTTAGAGAGAAAAATTACCTCATGCCGGATTCAACAGACAAATTTAAATACATTCCTCATCATAATGCATTCAACCTGAGAATTGTAAAGTACCATAAATCCTAAATATAAAACAATTAAACCTACTTATGCTCCTCAGCAACCAGATCACATAACACTGGGCTTGTATACAAGCGTGAAAATGTGTTCTGGGAAGATCAAATTTCCCAGCTAGTTGTCCAAAGGACATTAACCCTCCATTACTTATTAGGTCGATTATAAAAGAAAGTCCTGCATGGTCCCCAAAGAGGCAAAAAAAAAAAAAAAAAAATTGTCATGGTTCCCAGGAAGAAAAAATAAAAAGCAAGGATTATCCTTGACAGCAAAGAAGAGAATAGATTTTTTGTCTTTTTCTTTCTTTTTTTTTTTTTAAACCCAGTTGTCAGAGGAGTTGCCATGGGCACCATTAGGGTTTCAGGTTTAAATGTCAGATTTCTCTTCAACTACTGTCTCTTTAGCATTCTTTTTATTCTTATTGTTCTGTTTTCTCCTCCAGATTATTTTTTTCCGAGTTCAACTAAGTATCCTTATGGCTCTACCATTCTTGAAGTGCTCCTTTTCTCTTCAAGAACCCCCTCCCCAAAGATTTTACTTTTAAACAAATGAATCATGACATTTTATGTTCTCTCATGGTTTCATTGTCTCTATATTCATAGGGTGCATGAAAGTGAAAGCATTGAAGACACCACAGATTAGAATCATTCATTATCAATAAAAAATTCAACTAGATGAAGTCACCATTGTCATTATTCAGAACACTGATGTATGACATATCTGAATTACTTGATTGTGTGTGTGTGTAAAATAAGGAAGTGCCCACAAAGAAGGCAATGAAATAGATAAAAATATCCTTAGAGACAAGAGTGATACAAGCTACAGGAAATGATTATTTGAACTGATACATCTTACAAACAAATTTAAAATTAAAGTAAGTTTAATAGTACACTGGAAGAAACTGAAGTGGTCTATCTGGGTTGGCAAGTTAATTTTGTTCCTAGACTTTCCTTGTTTAGAAAGCAAAACTGAGCTCAAGGGCCTGTCCTGGGCTTTCCATCCTCCTGGCTGCAGCCTCTCCACCCCTTTGACAAGAGAGACATTCATGTTTTGCATACATTTTGCTACTGTTAGAATGCAAATGAGGATTGCTGGGTTCTAGGGCGGCTTCGGCTTCGTGAATAGAAGAGGCAGGCGAATGGGGGATTTGTGTATCTTTGATTCACTAGAGTCAAGGCTCTCTTGTGAGCCCCAGCATGGGTGCCATCATTTGCATAAATGAAGGCCAGCTTCCCATTGGAGGGAAAAAGAGAATGCTACATTTATTTCAATTGACTACTTCTGGGCTAATCACTACAGAAAAAAATCTATGTATTGTATGAGCCAATTTGAATAACCCATTAGAAGAGAAGTGGGTACAGAATTACTAAATAATCCATTTCACTTCCCTCTGGACCAACAACATTGTCCCTTTACTTTCTACTTGAAAAGTCAAATATACTCAAATTAAAAGACTTTTAGGTTCAACTGCTGGAGTACAATTTAGTAATTTGAGATTAGATGGTCCCAGAACTTCTAGGAAAATGTTATACATTAGAGTAACTCCTTAGGAAAAGTAACAATATACTTTCAACATCACAGAAAGCAGCAGTTCAAATAAAGTTGTGTTACTCTCCCATGTTCTCACTCAAATGTGGGAGCTAAACATTAAAAAAAAAAAAAAAAGACCTCAGGGAGAAAGAGAGTAGAATGATGGTTACCAGAGGCTGGGAAGGGGAGCAAGAAGGTGGGGGAGACATAGGGATGATTAATGGGTACAAAAACACAGTTAGATAATTAGATAGAATGACAAATGCAACAGCACAACAAAGTGACTATAATCAACAAGTTTAGGTAGACTTTAAAATAACTAAAAGAGTGGAACTGGAATATTCCAAGCACAGAGAAATAATAAATGCTCCAGGTGATGGATACCCCAATTACCCAAAACATTGCATGTACTCTGTAAAGATATACAACTATTAGGTACCCATAATAATTAAAGATAAAAATAATAAAAATCTAGTGTCTTAATAGTAATAAACTACTATTGTAGTATATATTAGAAAATAGTCTTTGCAAAGCAAAAACCAATGTTTTAATTTTTCCAAGCAAAAATAAATCTCAGAGCAATCTGAAGGACAGAAAGGAACTCAAGAAGAAGGAAGAGAGCCACTTGGAATTCCATCTCCTGCTAGTAGGTTATCCTGAATAAATTTAAACAATTCAAAACTTTGCTTCAAGCATATACTAAAAGTGATGGTATTAAGCTCTATGTCCATACGATAAGTAAAAGAAAAATAAGATATGGGGAGACACAAGGCAAGCATAAAAATGTGAAAGAGAGAAAATATATAAATAAATGCAAAATTGTGCAGTGTGTATTACAACAGCTACGGGACATCTGAGAGGGGCCAATATAAAAGTTTAAGTGGTGAAGTGGTTAAGAATGGCTTTAGGGAAGTCATAGGATTTGGTCCTACCAAGCTGGGCTGTCCTTGTGATGGCCACTAGGTACATGTGACATTTAAATTTAAATTAAATACCATTTAAATATAACTTCATCAGTCACCACTGTGTGATGATTCAGGTACAGAACTTTTCCACCATCACAGAAAGTCCTAACAGATGAGTGCGATTCCATACAGTGAAGAGTCCCGGGGACCAGGAGGAGGCACAGCAAATGGGAAAGGCGATGACACTGAGTTCTGGGAAGAGGAAAAGACTAGATTGGCAGAATAGAAATTTTTATATAGAAAAGTGGAAGGGGAGGGGGAGGAGCCAAGATGGCGATCTGTAGCCAGCTTTCCGCAGAGGTTTCCGTCCAGAAGGAGAGTTAAAGGACAGAAACTCAGCAAGAAAGCCAATGGTTTGGATCTGAGCCAAAAGGAAAGGTGGAAGAGCACACATCAACCCTGCTGGGGTGACCTGAGACCCCGAGGACACAAACAAAAACATACAGAACACATCACCAAGCAGACAGGAGTCCCCTCACCCATGAGAGAGGTTCAGAGTATACTCCATATCTCCATACAAACAAGTGAGCAGAGTTTGGATATCCTCCCACTTGACCCCACGGGAGAGACCCTCTAAAAACCAGAACTCCTTCCCCTACTAGGGTGCCACGGCACTCTCCAGCCAGGCATAAAACTGTATATACTCTCTACCTACAAGTTGGTGTTCCTGGTGTTCCCCTCCACTCTCACCCCGAGGTCTGGGGGCTTGTTTCCCACAGAGTCCAGTTTATGGAGATTTCCTTGAGGAGTGTGGATGGGTGAGGACTGACCCTGAACTGTGCTGGTTTTCCGACTTGGAGTGAGCCAAGGGAAGACCTGGCTGGTGGGAAGGTCTCCTGAGGCACGAG